>VONZ01001800.1:0-96505 GCA_012976165.1 Labeo catla | reverse complement strand
AGAAAGACATGAACATCTTGGATGACAAGGGGGTGAGTACATTATATATGAATCTTTGTTTTGGAAGTGGACTGCACCTTAAACAGAACAATTTGAAGTTGATCAAAGACTTGAATTAAATATTCTGAACTGAAGAAATACAAAACATCTACAAGATTTACACTGTTTAAAATGACTATTGATTCTAAAACTTTCATTATTCATAAATGTAAATTAATGTAACCAGATTCCTCACAAACAGTTCTTAAGGAGGAACTGAAAAACTAAAAATTGCATTTTTATCCTACAAGTTAGGGTTAGTATCATGATGAGGTCATGATTTTACCTTTTTTTAAAACCTATTTTAGCTTGTATTTTCACAATATTTTCCCATATTTAACTAGCTCTGATAATATATGCAGACAAACATTACGTTGTATTTTAAAGAAGTAGTTCACTTCCAGAACTAAGATTTTATTAAATTATTTCATTAAAATGTACTCACCCCCTTGTCATCCCAGATGTTTATGTTTTTCTTTCCTCAGTCGTAAGAAATTATGTTTTTTTTAAATTGGGCATTATCTTTATATAGTGGAGTTCAATGGTGCCCCCAATGGTGAACTTCCAAAATTCAGTTAAAATGCAGCTTTAAATGTCTCTAAACCAGGGCCCCTGGAGGGCCGGTGTCCTGCAGAGTTTACCTTCAACTTTCCTCAACACACCTGCCTGGAAGTTTGAAGTATACCTAGTAAGACCTTGATTAGCTGGTTCAGGTGTGTTTGATTAGGGCTGGAGCTAAACTCTGCAGGGACACCAGCCCTCCAGGACTGGATCTGGTGACCCCTGCTCTAAACGATTCCAGCCAAGGAAGTCATTTTTGTAACAAATTGATAATTTATATACTTTTTAATCTCAAACTCAACTCCCATCCCATTTTCTTCCCCAACTTCAAAATCATCCTACATTGCTGCAGAAGTACCAACCCAGTGTTTACATGCAAAGAGTGAACATGCAAAGAAGATCAAACATTCTTTACAGTAAAAAAAAAAAAAGAAAAGGTAAAACCGCGATGCAGGATGATTGTGATGTTGAAGAATAATGGGAATTTTTCGGCATATCCTAACCATATTGACATGGATTACACAGACTATGCATGTGCATCACAGAGATGAGACAAAACGAGCATTTGAGGTTAAAAAGTGAATAAATTGTCAATTTGTTTAAAAAAAATAATAGACCGTTTCGCTAGATAAGACCCTTCTTCGTCGTCTGGGTTTAGAACCATTTGAAGCTGCATTTTGGTTCAGTTCAAAATTGGGGGCACCATTGAAGTCCACTATATGAAAATAATCCCTGAAATCCTCAAGAAACATAATTTCTTATCGACTAAAGAAAGAATGACATGAACCTCTTGGATGACAAGGGGGTAAGTAAATTTATCTATAATTATTTTTTTTTCTAAAAGTGAACTTCTCCTTTAATCCTGAGTCCTAGCTACAAAAGTGTAATGATAAGTGTAATGATAAATCAAAACATACAAATAAAGGTCCATGATTCTGCACCAGACATGACAGACACAGCAGATAAAGAGCAGTCCTTCAAATCTGAAGTAATCAGCTGGATCCTTGGTGCATCTGGCGGTTAAAAAAATAATAAGAAAAAAAAAGATGATTTATTTAAAAGTCCGTAAAAATTAGAATTTCATTTATGTACCTTTTCTTTAAAAAAACTGTTGACATTATGAGACATTCTGGCTAAGTTAATGATCTAGTTGTAAGATAGTAGTAATATGCATGTCACTGGTTTGAGTCTCAGTACTGGAAATGTAGGTGAGTGAATGAACAGTGCTCTCTTCCACCCTCACTACCCATAACTGAGGTGTCCTTTGAGCAAGGCACGTAACTCCCACGGGCCCCGCAGCAAAAAAGGCTGACCCCTGCTCTAGGTGTGTGTTCTCTACTCACTGCTGTCTGTGTACTCTACTTTGAGATGGTATTTATAAGGAATATGAGTATTCACAACAATGAACACATTTTTCCAGATGTATCATAACAAAGTAAACAAATTTTGTACCCAGAAAAACATGAAAATATTTTTCATGAATTGCTAACTGCATGTATAATAATACCTGTATATTTATAACTAATATTATTATTAATAAGTTTACACTGTTCTTCTATCACAAGTGGGTGAAATGTCTAACAAATGTACTTGAGAAGATCATTAAATTTCTCATAATATCACACTTATCCACCTTATTCCTAAACGCGGAAGTAAGCCAATAGCCGCTGTAGGTTAATAACGAGAAGAACAACAACGTGCTGCAAACAGTAAAACTGTTTGCATTACAAACCAGTGCGTTCATAATTAAGGGTGTGTTTACATTGTCATGTTTGGTTTGATTAAAACAAACTTTGATGTGATTGCTCTGTTAGTGCGGTTCATTTGAGTAAGTGTAAACATTGCCATGCGAACCTTGGTGCACACTAGGGACGTCACAATACTCAATATAATATTAAACCGTTTGGTACAACATCCACAGTTCAATACACGCTTGTTAATTGCGGTTTTTCGGTTTTGCATTTAAAGAATATCCTTGTTTTACAGTACTGTGCGAAAGTCTTAGGCCACTAGTATTTTCATCAGCTACAAAATGGTTTAAAGTCAGTTAAAGTCGGGCTTTTGCTGTAGTGTGTCAGTAGGAAATATCAGATTACATTTCCAAACATTCTGTTTGTCATTAATTGTAATAATCCAGTGAGATTTTTGTTTGCACAAGGAGTCTGACAACAGCGAGTGCTCTGCACAGAGATCTGATCTCATCATCATCCAGTCTTCCTGGAATGACATGAAGAAACAGAGCAAACTCAGACAGACTAAATCCAGAAGAACTGTGACAAAGTCTCCAGGATGCTTCAAGAAACCTACCTGCAAAGCTGCAGCACTGTTAAAAGTTGTAGGCACTTGTGTAAAAATGCTGTAAAATGAGGATGCTCTCATAAATAGATTTTCTTTATCAATTACCTTCTATTAACTAAATGAAATCAACATTTGGTGCGATCATTCTTTGCATTTACAGCAGCTTTTGCCCTAGGCGCACTTGCGAAAAACTTTTCAGGTAGCTTTGCAGGTAGGTTTCTTGAAGCATCTTGGAGACGTTACCACAGTTCTTCTGGATTTACTCTGTTTCAGTTTGTTCTGTGTCTTCATGTCATTCCAGAGACAGACTGGATGATGATGAAATCAGATCAGTGTGGAGCACGGGCTGTTGTCAGACTCCTTGTGAAAACAAAAATCTCTGTATTCAAATTCTGTCATCATTTACCTACCCATGTCTCTCCAACCTGTATAACTGACTTTCTTCTGTGGAACACAAAAAAAAGATTAAAAAAAGACATGAGTGAGAAACTGACGAGGGAGTTTTCATTCTGAGTGAGCTAAATTTAAGAAGCAAGTTTGAGAAATCAGAGTGGTGCCCTGGTATAAATTTTCTGCTTTGCCTGTTCACATTTTCACACTCTAACGGCACACAATCATTTAAAGTATTAATGTTAAAATTACATAAATACTCACTTTTACGGGAAATAATGTGGCAAATTTTCAATCCCAAAACCTCTGGACCATTAGGGGGAAAAAACACACACACACACACACACAAATGAATATTAACAGGATTAATAAAACAATATTAACTACTGACAGAGACATGGGCTTACAAAAATTTAGCCTACTCACCAGCTTTATACAAAAACTTCACAGTAGATCCAAAAGCATGATTTGCATAGTGTTCTTCAGAGTCCAAGAATGATGGTTTCATGTCCTCTCTGTTAAACGAATGTAACAGCCATATTCCGGTCAGACATTTTCTTTTACAGTAACATTACAATAGTTGTTTTTACCATTTCATTTTGTTAATAAAAATAAGATAGCAAAAGACAGCCTTCTGTACTTAACTCATATTAACATCATACATGTCCCGCTATTTAATCTGTCATGTTATGTTATGCCTGTTTCTTTATTAAAACATCAATAACTTGTAGTGCTACGCTGACATTTACCTACATTCCGCGATATAAAAATGATTTTAAAGAATCTAACCAGTTACTTCATATCATGACCACGACATCGTCATTGCACACAGCATTATCTCGACAGTATTAAAACATAATAACAAAACACGGTAACAGATTGTCATCGCGACATGTATATCGATTTAACAGTAACAGTAGTAACTTAGAAAAATTATGTAAAAAAAATGTTTACCTTCTGCCGTTTGCAATGTGTCCATTGGCCATTGGTCACGTTAAGTGTCTGTGTTCATATTCACACGTTTTCGTTCTCAACCGAACTCAAAAAGAATTCATCTGTCAGATGTGTGATAATCCATGTAAAAGCCATTACTAGTGCACCGAGCGAAGCAGGACTGCAGTTACACCGAGCGAGCAGCAACGGAACTGATGTGTATCTTCAAATTTGTTCGGTAGAAGGCGCGCACAATTATCATTGGCCAGATTCCTGGATGACATTCAGTTAACCAATCACGACCAAAGCAATACGGCGAGACATCAAATAACGTTGCAACTGCAGAAAAATAAACTCGTTTTAAACGAAAGTTTGCAAATATATATGTATGTTGATTTTTATTTTTTAGGCTGTTACATTTAATTAATTGGTCCAATGGCGTTTTCACATTTGCTTACAAGCAGGGTTTGGTACATCTGTGCTATTTACTGTTTGAACTTTAATAAATCCCTTGCCTTAATTTCATTTATAACCACTCTTATGCCTAAATGCAGCTGTGCAACTGTGGCATTTTCTGTATCTGACCCTTGTATTGCGGTGTTACACCACCTGTTAGTTTTGGTTTACAGTAGTCAACATTTGAAGTGGGTCAAAAATGTTGATCAAAATTGTCCTAAAACAAGAACAGTTTTTGTTTAGGTTGTTTTGGACAGCTTAGATGAAAGGTTTTGATTCACTTCAAATGTTCACTACAATATTCTTCTGTCCACAGTAACACAGCCTTAATTGCAGCAAACACTGCCATAATTTCATACAAGTTACATTAGTCTACAGCTTGCATGTTGACTGCAATGGTAATGCTGTTACAGCATTCATGGAATGGGAAAATGTAAACTGTAAACGCTGAAATGCTGTCCAACTACTTCAACAATAATTGAGGACTTTGATAATGAATGTCATTCATTTCAACACTGTATTGCTTGCAGCAGCAAGATGACACAGTTAAGCTGTCACCTCACAGCAAGGTGTTTCCATGCAGACATGAACATTTGACAAACTGAGGATTCTAAATTTTCCATATTTTTTATTGCGTGTTTTCTACACACTGCATGCTTGTATGCATTTCCAGTCCTTTCAGACCCTATTTCTCCATGCTCTGTTCTGGTGAAAAAAACAGCATATGCTGGTAGGCATGTTTTGATGCTGGTTAGGTATGTTTTGGTGTTGGTTTAAGCTGGTCCTTTGCTGGTTTATGCTGGTCCTTAGCTGGTTTATGCTGGTCCTTAGCTGGTTTATGCTGGTCCTTGACCAGCTTAAACCAGCACCAAAACATACCTAACCAGCATTCCAGCTTCAAAACATACCTACCAGCATATGCTGTTTTTTCACCAGGGTCATTAGGGATAGGGTTTCTCTCACACAAATAACAAATGCATATTCTGATCAGATAACATATACCAATACTTTAGGATGGCTGTATACCCTGTGTTTGTGAAAGTCAATGTGTGTTTTTTGGAGAGTATGAGCTTATAAGGATTATGTGTACTTTTCTCTGTTCACAATTTCCTTTGCAACACAATTTGGATCAACTGGTTAGTGGACAGAGGCCTGAAAGTTTCAACCTGGAGAGTAGTGCAGCTTTACTCTTTAACAACAAACTGTGCATTATTTGGTGTGATAAAATGAGTCAGCTATGTTTGTGTTTAGATTTGCAGTGTTTGAATGTGAAAACACCTAAACATTAAAAAATATGATGTACTTTGTATTTTACAGAATTTAGGGTAATTTAAAATGACAGAAAAACGCTGTAAATATATACAGTTACATATAAAAAAATTGTACTGTGTTCCTTATGACTAAATGTTAGTATTAGTAAATGCTACAACCTAAAACTAACGATCAATATCTAATGATGACCATACATGACGACTAAATGTCAGTATTTGACATCAATATGACGATGGCTTGAGACACTGGCTCGACGTAGGATGTTGGTTAGTTAATGCCACAACCTAAAACTAACAAAAGGTCAACATCTAATGATGTCAGAATTTGACGTTGGGTGGACGTTACAATTATGACATCTAGGAGACGTTGGGTTTTGGTTTCCATACCCGACGACTAAATATCAGTATTTGACATCAATATGACGTTGGCTTCAGACATTGGCTCAGCGCTGGATGTTGGTTAGTTAATGCCCCAACCTAAAACTAACAAAAGATCAACGTCTAATGGTGTCAGAATTTGACGTTGGGTGGACGTTACAATTATGACATCTAGGAGAAGTCGGGTTTTGGTTGCCATACCTGACGACTAAATGTCAGTATTTGACATCAATATGACGTTGGCTTGAGACATTGGCTAGACGTTGGATTTTGGTTAGTTAATGCCACAACCTAAAACTAACAAAAGATCAATGTCTAATGATGTCAGAATTTGACGTTGGGTGGACGTTACAATTATGACATCTAGGAGACGTTAGGTTTTGGTTGCCATACCTGACGACTAAATGTCAGTATTTGACATCAATATGACGTTGACTTCAGACACTGGCTTGACGTTGGATTTTAGTTAGTTAATGCCACAACCTGAAACTAACAAAAGATCAATGTCTAATGATGTCAGAATTTGACGTTGGGTGGACGTTACAATTATGACATCTAGGAGACGTTAGGTTTTGGTTGCCATACCTGACGACTAAATGTCAGTATTTGACATCAATATGACGTTGACTTCAGACACTGGCTTGACGTTGGATTTTAGTTAGTTAATGTCACAACCTGAAACTAACAAAAGATCAATGTCTAATGATGTCAGAATTTGACGTTGGGTGGACGTTACAATTATGACATCTAGGAGACGTTGGGTTTTGGTTGCCATACCTGACGACTAAATGTCAGTATTTGACATCAGTATGACGATGGCTTGAGACGTTGGCTCGACGTTGGATGTTGGTTAGTTAATGCCACAACCTAAAACTAACAAAAGATCAACGTCTAATGGTGTCAGAATTTGACGTTGGATGGACGTTACAATTATGACATCTAGGAGACGTTGGGTTTTGGTTGCCATACCTGACGACTAAATGTCAGTATTTGACATCAATATGACGTTGGCTTCAGACGTTGGCTCGACGTTGGAATTTGGTGAGTTAATGCCACAACCTGAAACTAATGAAAGATCAACGTCTGATGATGTCAGAATTTGACATTGAGTGGACGTTACAGTTATGACATCTAGGAGACGTTGGGTTTTGGTTGCCATACCTGACGATTAAATGTCAGTATTTGACATCAATATGACGTTGGCTTGAGACATTGGCTCGACGTTGGATGTTGGTTAGTTAATGCCACAACCTAAAACTAACAAAAGATCAATGTCTAATGATGTCAGAATTTGACGTTGGGTGGACGTTACAATTATGACATCTAGCAGACGTTGGGTTTTGGTTGCCATACCTGACGACTAAATGTCAGTATTTGACATCAATATGACGTTGACTTGAGACATTGGCTAGACGTTGGATTTTGGTTAGTTAATGCCACAACCTAAAACTAACAAAAGATCAATGTCTAATGATGTCAGAATTTGACGTTGGGTGGACGTTACAATTATGACATCTAGGAGACGTTAGGTTTTGGTTGCCATACCTGACGACTAAATGTCAGTATTTGACATCAATATGACATTGACTTCAGACACTGGCTTGACGTTGGATTTTAGTTAGTTAATGTCACAACCTGAAACTAACAAAAGATCAATGTCTAATGATGTCAGAATTTGACGTTGGATGGACGTTACAATTATGACATCTAGGAGACGTTAGGTTTTGGTTGCCATACCTGACGACTAAATGTCAGTATTTGACATCAATATGACGTTGACTTCAGACACTGGCTTGACGTTGGATTTTAGTTAGTTAATGTCACAACCTGAAACTAACAAAAGATCAACGTCTAATGATGTCAGAATTTGACGTTGGATGGACGTTACAATTATGACATCTAGGAGACGTTTGGTTTTGGTTGCCATACCTGACGACTAAATGTCAGTATTTGACATCAATATGACGTTGGCTTCAGACGTTGGCTCGACGTTGGAATTTGGTGAGTTAATGCCACAACCTGAAACTAATGAAAGATCAACGTCTGATGATGTCAGAATTTGACATTGAGTGGACGTTACAGTTATGACATCTAGGAGACGTTGGGTTTTGGTTGCCATACCTGACGACTAAATGTCAGTATTTGACATCAATATGACGTTGGCTTGAGACGTTGGCTCGACGTTGGATGTTGGTTAGTTAATGCCACAACCTAAAACTAACAAAAGATCAACGTCTGATGATGTCAGAATTTGACGTTGAGTGGACGTTACAGTTATGACATCTAGGAGACGTTGGGTTTTGGTTGCCATACCTGACGACTAAATGTCAGTATTTGACATCAATATGACGTTGGCTTGAGACGTTGCCTCAACGTTGGATTTTGGTTAGTTAATGCCACAACCTGAAACTAATGAAAGATCAACGTCTAATGATGTCAGAATTTGACGTTGGGTGGACGTTAGAGTTATGACGTCTAGGAGACGTTGGGTTTTGGTTGCCTTACCTGATGACTAAATGTCAGTATTTGACATCAATATGACGTTGGCTTAAGACGTTGACTCAACGTTGGATTTTGGTCACTTTGCAACACAACCTAAAAACAACAAAATATCAACGTCAGCTGATATCGCTATTAGACGTCAATCTAACGTTGTCTTTAGACGTTGGCTCGACGTTGAATTTTGGTCACCCGACGTCACAACCTAAATCTAACCAAATACCAACGTCTTATGACGTTGTGTGCCTGCTGGGAGTGAACAAACTGGAATGTTTACCAAAGGATTTTTCAGTATTTATGATGTATATGCTACATACATCAGTTTCCAGTATCCCTAATTAAACTTAGCTGGAGCTGATGAATAGATAATTAAGAAATATAAAGTTAACATGCTATTCCTTAAGGTGTCAGAAATTTAAAAGAGACATCCAAAATTCTAGCCTGTACCTTCTTTAAAGGATAATAATCCTATAATGTCATACTCATAGATCAGTCATACTCATGTTTTCATGACTTTGGTGGCTTTAGTTAGTTGAACTGGTTTTGTAATGAAAGTGTTACAGTTATACTAACAAATACAGTCTCCACTGGAGCACGATATTTATAACATATTAATCTCTGTGTGGAGCAACCAATGAGAGAAATAATTATGGTTTTCATATAAGTGAGCAAATAACAAATAATGAACAGAAAATATTCACACTGATCATTAATGTCTTTTGATTATTTGAACTCACTGTTGATATATATTCTAGTGCTGTTGCTGAGTTTTGGAGGTGTTTCTGTGTTCATACAGTAATAAACTCCTAATTCATCATCAGTCACATTATTTATAACCAGATGTTGTTTAAACTGCACTGAATATTTATTTCTAAATGTATTTTTTAAGTAAATAGGTGTTGTTGTGGTTGACATTGACCGATTAGCTGTTTAAAACCACTGTGATGCATTACTAAGCACAATTATTAGTAACAGCTCACAGAGCTGAAGCTGCAAGATCTTCATGTTGTTGCAGTGATTAAAATGTTTTAATCTGTTTCCCTCCGCACAGCAGTTAACTGCAGCTCTGAAGCAAAGACAGGAAGATAAAATCTTCCCACATCAAGCAGAGGAAGTCAAGTTTGCTGACCATACTGTACACAGTATTTCAACATCCAATGCGCAATCACCATCACTTCAATAAACACTTCATAGTTTATTTATTTATTTATTTTATAACCACCAATAGCTTTGATATTGTTTGAGAAATGAATGTGGTGTGTGTGTGCATGTGTATTGATTAAAATGAGAAACAGACTGACTGGAGATGCACTGAATCTCCTGTCCTGGAGCTGCTACTGTCACACAAATCATTAGGGCTCGTGGAGATGACTCAGGAGGCCTGTTTAATGAACAAATTTAAACTTACAGACAGTTTTGGGGAAAGTTACTTTGAAAGTAATTAAATTAAAATTGCGTTACCCCATTAAAAAGTAACTAATTACGTTAGTTTTTATGGAAAGTAATGCATTGCGTTACTTGTACATTACTTCTTGTCACCTGGGCTGGGCTATTTATTTATAATAACAAAAAAACAAGTTATATTTTTGGCAACTGTAAAGGCCCTTACACAACCAAGAGTGAAATTAATAAGTCTCTGGCTGAAGGAACTGCCCCTGGTCTGCACCTCACTCCCAATTTCTCTCAACATGGAGAGGTGTAGTCAAACTATGTAACTTGCATTATTTTTTTGAAAAAGTAAATCTGATATTTTCTAGTAAATTTAAAAGTAATGTGTTACTTTACTAGTTACTTGAAACAAGTATTTGATTGTGTAACTCTCATTACTTGTAATGCGTTTTGTTTGAGTTGACAAAACCACACAAATCCAACTCGATTTAGATCAGGTTCAGTTGCCTCACTATAAACGTTTCTGTAAGCTGAGGGTTTGGTCTTGAGCATATGATGATCCAAATGTGCACATGAAAATTCAATGTTTAGTTCAGTAACAGCTGCCGTCCAAATTTATATTTTTTAATTATCATTTTTTTTTAATTACGACAAGATTATTGCTGAACATTTTGTTCTAACCGAATTTCATTATGTTTATGACTGGAACTAAGCAACGGATTGTTAGTTCTCAACATGTTTTGCATAGAGCTGGATCAGGAGAGTAAATGTAAAAGAGATTTTGTTATGCTGAGGTTTTTGTGGCTACTGTTATTGTGGTTACTGCACAATCTAGCTAGTGTTGGCACACTCTGTCAGATTAAATCTAGATTAAAGACCCATCCCTTTAACCTGGCGTACACATAACACACTAAAATTTTTTCAAATCTGTTAAAAGATTGCTAGGCTGCATTAATTAGGTCAACCAGAACCGGGAACACTTCCCATAACTCCTGATGTACTTGTTACATCGTTAGAAGAATGGCATTTACGCTAATATTAGTCTGTTTCGTTCTTATTTTGAGGTCACCGTAGCCACCCAGATCCAGTCTGTATCCAGATCAGATGGTCACTGCAGTCACCTGGATCCAGTCCATATCCAGGCCAGATGGTGGATCAGCTCCAGACCAGAGATGACCTCTACAGTCCTGAATGTCAACCCATCCACATCTTGTTTTGACTCGTTTTGTTTCTTGTCTTTGTGTACCCAAATGTAAGACCTCTTGAAATTATAACTAATAGCAGTGGGAATCTTTTGGTGGTAATCTATTTGATTCATATTGATCACGATTTGATTAATAATTGATTTCTGAATTTGATTAAAAAACGATTTGTGGATTTTGACTTACACAGGAGATTCGATCTGTGTGTTTTTTAGTGTTTGCAAAGTTTTCAGAGACAAAAGGTGGTCGTTTTGAAGAAAGTTGAGACTTTTGATGGACTGAAATAATGGAGATGCTGGGATCTTCAGCGGGTGGTAAAAGGGAACGGCGGCGAGGCACAACTGCTCCACGAATGGAGGAGAGAGGTATGAAGGAGTGTATAGTAATGGAAGTATGGATGTGGGAAGTGCAATCTTTTCATTAGCCACAACAGGGGAAATTATGAGAAGAATAACAACGTGCAGTAAATGGTAAAACTGTTTGAACTACAAACCACTGTGTTCATAATGAAGCTAACACATTAAAATAATATGGTAAGATGCACCAATTTGCAATATCAAGCAGTAAAAATGAGCTGTTTTGTACAGCTAAAAATAGCTGGAGACCAGAAGCCAGACTGATAAAATTTACAAATGGCCACTACCGCTCTTACAGTAAAAAACAAAAGTTGTTGATTTTGTTCATTAGAACATGGGCAAAAGAAGAATGAACCCAAATAATGAATAAAAAATAATTACTGATGGCAATCCCAAAAATATTATTAAAATACACAATTTATTTAAGCTATTATTGTCTTGTTAGACAACTTGAAAAGCTGACAAAATAGAAGAGGAAGAGTTGCTGCTTTGAAAATTGGACTCACTGAATATTCACACCAATGTAACCAATGTTTCACACTTTGAGTGTGAAAGTGCCTTCCTTTTTTCCCAGCATAGTTATCAAATGCCCTGATTAAATGTATAGATTGAGATACAGACAACGAGCATTTTGTCATTAAGTGTTTAACTTTAAACCATAGTAGACATAGGCATACTACAGTGCTGTTTTCATTTGAGGTTAAGACAACTTTGAGAACTGAAATAGGCCTACCTAAACGTCTAAAGGTATTGGCACGTGGTTTAAGGTTAAACCTCTACTCTAGAAAAAGGTGAGAGACTATTTGTCATTGGCTGCCAGGTGACCAACCTGTGAAAGATATTTCTGGTTTTGGTTTAGCACGTCAGATGAGTTTAACCACACTTTTCAAAAGCTTGTGTAGCACTTGCTCTGGGATGCGCGTCCACGACGCTATGTACTACAGAATCACATCGAAAGGTCATGCGCAACTCACCACCTGACTTGCTGATTTAAAGAGTTAGATTATCTTGAGTAATTTTTGCTTATTAGTATGGTTGAATTGGATCATCGAAGGTCAGCAGCAAAGACATTGGTTAATAAAATGGGATTAAATGCATAAAGGCTATTTGTATTATTTAACATTTTTAATTATTGCAGATTTGCGTCATATTCTTTTTATTCATTTCTGTTTTTTGTGAGATAAATTAATGCATGTTCACATTTATTCTAGAACTAACATCTTACTCCTGATTTCTCTCAACATAGGGACAGGAGAGCTTTTAATCAGTAAATGGGGGAAAAAGTAATTCGCGTTACTTATTTGAAAAAAAATAACTCCGATATTTTCTTGTCAATTAAGAAGTAATGCGTTACTTTACTAGTTACTTGGAAAAAGTAATAATATTACATAACTCGCGTTCTTTGTAATTCGTTACCCCAACACTGGTCTTGACAGTATTGAGATTCCTGCTCCGTTGGCAATGGTTGGCATTTTCCACACGTGCACCACCATGTCTCGTTTGATCGTGGTCTGCCCGAGGCTTGAGAGACTTGTGTCGCCGCAGCAGTCTCCTCTCTCTGTCTAAGTTCATCATCTGTGTACACCGGCTCAAAAAGGGTGGAAAACTCCATCTCATTTTCTCTTACAACTTTAGAATCGTCCGACATCGTTGTACCTTTTTGTTTGTAAACAGCGTTTGACTTACTTGCACTTTCTTAGTCTTTGCACATTCGCTTTATAAACACTGGGTCTGTAGTTCCGCTTATGTCGCGCGTGACCTGTCGACGTGATTCTGTAGTACGTAGCATTGTGGACGTGCATCCCAGAGCCTGTGCTACCCAAGCTTTTATGCTTAAAAAGTATACAAATTGAAATTTTTCAGAAAAAAAATGACTGCTTGTTTCGCTAGATAAGACCCTTTTTCATCTGCTGGGATCATTTAGAGCCCTTTGAAGCTGCATTTAAACTACATTTTGGAAGTTCAAAATCGGGGGCACCATATCAGTCCAGTATATGGAGAAAAATCCTGAAATGCTTTCCTTAAAAACCATAATTTGTTTACGACTGAAGACAGAAAGACATGAACATCTTGGATGACAAGGGGTGAATTAGGGAGTAAATTATTTGTAAATTGTTGTTCTGGAAGTGGACTTCTCCTTTAATGTAACATAACTGCAACACAGAAGCAAAGACAGGAAGAAAAGAGCTTACCACATCAATTCTGTGTGGTGAATTGGGTGGAAAAACTACATTTCGCAGCCACTTGATGGCACCAGAGAACAACTGCAGCATCTCATCTACAGAATCCACCCAACACTGCACATTCTGCATGTCTCCTTATCTAAACATACCTTATATAACTCTGCTGTGCTGTATTCAGAATCACTTTTAAATAGTTTGTGCTTGCTATCATTTGCAAGAATCATTTGAAACTTAGCAAACTGGCAGCTCCAGCAAATTATGCTTTACCCAGTGAACCAGTGGTTTGAAAAAATGGATGAATGGATGATTCTGCAATCTTCTGGCAGGACACAGGAATTCATTCAGCACAACCCTCACAGTGCATTATGGGTATGCAAAGGAGACATGCAAAATGTGCAATGATCGGGGGACTAGAATAACTGCAATTATTTTAAACTTTTTTTTTTTTTTCTTGTTTAAATTATATCGTAAATACCAAACTTCCAATAATTTGAACCTGCTCTGTGGTTTTACCAATTGTTTGTCTGAGTTGCATCTGTTAAATATTGTTTTGTAGTGAGTGTTTTTTTTTGCTGGTTTTGCATGCTCCCCCCACTCCTTTCTCTCTCTCTCTCTCTCGTGCCAGTACCCTTTCACACGCCATACTGCCGCCCCTTGCCCTAGATTCACTTGAAGCTGCTTTGACAGTTACAACACAGTTGTCAGATGATTTTGTATTAAATGTGTGTCTACAGTAGATACAGAAACAAAAAGCATCATCTAATATACATTTTAAAAATCCCAACAGCATACTCTAAAAAACCTACTAACCTACAAATGTGCCTTATGTGGTCCCATCTAAATTAATTGATTTTGTGTTAGTTTTATTTGCTATAAAACATGTTATATAACATTACTCAATCAACTTAAATTTATTTTACTTTATTACCAACAAAGTAAATGTAAGAGTTAACATCAGATAGAAATTGCTTTTTAATTTAACAATTGCAGGTTATCACAATTTGCAATGCACATGCTGCTCAGCTTTCAATTGAGGTTAAGAAACTGTGAGAACTAAGATACGTGAATGTATAAAGGTACAGAAAAACAACGCACTTGGTTGAAACCTCCACTCTAGACAAAGGTGACCCTGTTTGTCATTGGCTGTTAAGTGACCAAAAGAGTGGAACACATTTATTGGCTTTGGTTTAGCACTTCAGTTGAGTTTAACCACACTGTGTAGGTATTTGTCTCAGATTTCCTGTTCTTGTCTATTTAAATTTGCCTTTGAAATGTAAACATTTTATGCATTAAAAATTACTTTGCACAAACATTCGCTACATAAATATTTCTATTGAACAAGTATCACAACTGATAAAATCTACTGTCACTACTACTAATAATAATATTAACTTATGGGCTATCTATGAATATAAGCTCTAGCAGGCTTGTTAAGACATCTCACCTAAAGAACATGGCAGTATGAGTCAAACACAGAACAACACAACCATAGAAACTTTACAAATATGAGGTGCCAGGCTATGTTAAAAGAGTATACAGTGCTGTGCAAAAGTCTTAGGCCACTAGTATTTTCACCAGCTAAAAAATGGTTTAAAGTAAGTTATTTCTATCTTTTGCTGTAGTGTGTCAGTAAAAAATATTGGTTTACATTTCCAAACATTCTGTTTGCCATTAATTGTAATAATCTAGTGAGATTTTTGTTTGCACAAGGAGTCTGACAACAGCCAGTGCTCCACACAGACATCTGATCTCACCATCATCCAGTCTGTCTCTGGAATGACATGAAGACACAGAAAAACTGAGACAGACTAAATCCAGAAGAACTGTGGCAACATCTCCAAGATGTTTCAAGTAACCTACCTGCAAAGCTACCTGAAAAACTATGCACAAGTGCACATAGGGCAAAAGCTGCTTTAAACGCAAAGGATGCTCACATCAAATGCTGATTTATTTTAATTAATAGAAGTTCATTGATAAAGAAAATCTATTTATGACATTGTTTTTGACAGTATCTTCATTTTATGTGCCTAACTGCCTAAAAATGTTAACAGTACTGTAGCTTTGTAGGTGTAGGTCTCTTAAAGCATCTTGGAGATGTCGCCACAGTTCTTCTGGATTTAGTCTGTCTCATTTTTTTCTGTTTCTTAAGACAGACTGGATTGAATGATGGAGAGATCAGATCTCTGTTTGCACAAGGAGTCTGACAACAGCCTGTGCTCCACACAAAAATCTCACTGGATTATTACAATTAATGGCAAAATGAATGTTTAGAAATGTAAACTGATATTTCCTACTGACACACTACAGCAAAAGACTGACTTTAACTGACTTTAAACCATTTTTTAGCTGATGAAAATACTAGTGGCCTAAGACTTTTGCACAGTACTGTATATTTTAGCCTTTCAATTACTTAAACATCAGTTGTGCAAATCAGCGATTAAAAATAGTAAATAGAGGTAAAACAACAAAAATATATCTTTTTTTTAATATTCCGTGTTTAACCTGGTCACAACATTATCAGGATGCTTCATATTTTCACCATAGGGACCACCAACAAAGTCTCCTTGATGTTTTCTAACCAGAACATTTTTATGGCCTTTATTTGCTAGAATATTTTTTTCGTAAAACACATTTTAAGACTTCACACTTTTACTGTGTTAAAACACAAAGTGAAAAAAACTGAATAAGCATAATGTGAGAGCGCTAAGCTGTGGAAAAGTCTTTTAATAAGCCACAAAATGTTGCCTAAAGATGGTAGATATTATCATCAACCTATACTGTAGTTAACAGTAAATAAACTAAGGCTGTTTATTTTTTAAAATAGATTAAACACTCTTTTCGCAAAATAATTAAACAAACACACATTTCACCACGTTAGAATTATAAGGATAAATTGAGTTATTCACATATTCTTATTCATTCTTATTCAACTTATTTACATTATGTGATGTTTCTTTTGTAAGCTGTGTACAATTTTTTTTTTTTTGTAAGAAAACAAAAAGGGTTCTACAGAAGTGGAAGGCAAAAACTTTGAAGCTTAATATCTCAAAAGTGCGCGGAATGCAGATAGAACCTTATAATTTCAAAGCGCCGATTTATCTTAAACAGAATGTTAGAACGCTGGTCTAGTTATGATGTGTGAGTTAAATGCTGTTAACCAGTTTGTGGTTAGAAGTTTGAGAGCTGCATGAACATCAAAAACATGTTTTGAAAAATAACAGTGAAAAAAACAGCATGGTTATCAAGACATATTTAATATTTATAACTGATATGCTACATCACACATCATGTTTCTGGTATGCCTGATAAGATTTAGCTGGAGTTAATGAACAAATAATCAAGACGCATCAAAACACATTTATAGCAAGTTATAGCAAGTTTACACATGCTGTAACTTAGAATGAATTTAAGGTTTCGGAAATCTAAAATAGAAGTTCTGTTCTATACATCCTGTAAAGGCTAATAATATTCAATAATACAAATATACAAATATGAGATCAGTCATACTCATGTGTTTATAACTTTAACTTTGGCAGATTTAGGGCAGCATAGGTGCTGTTGACTTGGCTGGGCCTCATATTTTTACGCAGCTTTGTAAAGTCCACCTCAGCGTACTGAAATATCAGCACAGAACACGGTTTTAGTATATAGTATATTAGTATGGAGCCCCTGAACCACAATTAATGTTTTATTATCCAACCAGTAGGTTACTTAAGTTCAATTAATAGTCATCATAAATAATTATCAAAGCTCACAGTAATGACTTAGTTATATTAATGATGGCTTCAAATATTTTACCTGTAATTGGTCTGGGTCTTGCTGTTCTATTACTTGCATTTGCTGGAGATTAGCATTAGGTTGTCTTGAGCATTTTAAAGACCTTCTGCTTCCAAAAACAAAAACCTTTAATAATCCTATGAATAGAACAGTGATTTAGTCAATAAACATCAAAGATATATTTGAAGAAACATAAATGCCAAAATCAACGGGCATGCGTACAATATTAAATTCTAGTCAATACTTAATAATAAACAACACACAATTACAAAAACCTCACGTGCATATGAAGAAAAGAGCATCATATTGATATTTTTATTTTTAGCATATTTACTTTCCTTTTTTTTAAAAAATGGAATAATAACTCACCGATCAGCACAATGATCAGAAGTCCGTTCATCAGAGCAGATACGATGCTAATAATCTTCCACTGTGTTTGATTCTGATCAATAAACTCCTCCATTGTATGATTGTGACACTTAGTTGATTCTGTAATAAAAGTGCCCACCGTCTGTTAAAATAATAACTGCTGAAGCACAATGCCTGTAGTTTCATAGATCTAATTTTAGATTTAATATCTTAACATATTCAGCTCTGTGTAATACAACTAATGAGAAGGATAATTCTTTTTGTGTTTAAAATAAAAAGTGTCTACAAACTCAACTGATAAATGACATAATCAATACCAAATAATCACACTGATCAATTTACTATGATTGCTGAAGGAATAAATGAACTCACCAGTGAAGTATATTCTGGTGCTGTTGCTGAGTTTTGGAGGTGTTTCTGTGTTCATACAGTAATAAACTCCTAATTCATCAACAGTCACATTATTTATAACCAAACAATGTTTAAACTGCACTGAATATTTCTTTCTGAATGTTTTATTAGGGTAAAAAGGTGATTTTGGTGTTGGGAATGATCGTAGAATCACTGTTGGAGGATCTGCTGTTTTTAGTAAAATCCAATAAACCTCATTTTCATCAAGATCACAGTTTATGGTCACATTTGATCCCAGATCAGTTTGTAGATCTGACACTGCATACTGACAACAGATTAATACATCTATAAGATATAAAAAATAAATCAACATAATAATGAAGATTAACTTCTTAAATTTTCTTAAATTACTGTTTTAAGTTTAGAAAGTGCATGTATATTAAATGTATGTATGTCATGTAATAAACTCACAGAGCTGAAGCTGAATGATCCTCATGTTCTTCTTGTGTTTAAAATCTGCTTCCCTCCACACAACATTTAACTCACTGCAGCCCTGAAGCAAAGACAGGAAGAGCAAACTTCCCACATCAAGCAGAGGAAGTCTAAGTCAAGTGTACTCTGACCAAATACTTTTTTCAACACTTTTGCATCACCATCATCAATTCAATAATTCATTAAAAGCTAAACATTCACTGTTAACTAAGAGTTTTCCCTCAATAAACTCATAATTTCTGCTTATTGACAGTAAGTAGTTGTTGTAGTAGATATGTTTAGGTATTGTGGGTTAAGAAATATAGTCATGCAGAATATGTCATTATTATGTATTTTATAAGTAAACAAACAATATTTATACGTATAAACAGCCAATATGTTAGTAATATGCATTCTAATAATCAACTTATTAATATTGAGAAAAGTTCCCTAATCTAAAGTCTAGTCTAAAAAGTCTAAAGTTTTTTTTTTTCTCAAAAACAACAACAACAACAACAACAACAAAAACAAACAAACAACAACAACAACAACAATAAAAAACATTTGTTTCGGTTGATTCCGCACTCCAGCTGTCACTGGTTGTTTGTAAGCAAGGAAAGCAGAAGTTGAGGCAAGGATATGAATGAATGCCCGCGAATCTTCATTAACCAAACAAAAACAAAAACACTCTGAGCATGAACACATGAACACCTGCAGGAGTGTAGCAAACCATCCAAACAAAGATAAGAATGGACAAATAACAACTGAAACTGGAGTGCTATATTTTTTCAACCCAAAGAATACAGATTAGATGTGTAACTGTACCTCCCCTGCTCCTATAGGCGCCTGGTGGTGTAAACAAATTACACTGAAGCAGCGGGAGGTGATGATGGCTTTCAGATGATGCAGCGTGAGGGCTGAGGTACAAGAGAGTGGAATAAAGAACCAGCCACAGGCCCAGAAGGCTGCGATGGAGCCAGTCAGACGAGGACAGACCAAAGGTAAAGTCAGAAGGATGTGAACTTCCTGAGTGAAGTGAGACTGAGAAGCCCCAGTGGCTGATGTGGAGTCTTATGCTTGGAGGCCAAGGTGGGTCCCTAAATCCCAAGTTAGCTGACCATGAAGACCACAAAGGCTGTGACTATCTAGGACACTCGTGGTCATGTTGGAAAACACTGGGGACTCAGGAGGCCGTTGAGCAGGCCCCTGAGGAAGACCCAGGAAAGGCCCTGTCATCTCTGTGCTCATGATGTCATTGGAGGCTGAATCTGCACAGTAAATTAATCATGAGCAGTATATATAATGGTCCCATCTACCGCAGTGACACAATCACAACACACAATTATGACGTTGTTCTATGTATCATGCCACACATCTCGGCCACAGTGACCCCTGGTGAAAAAACAGCATATGCTGCAGGAATGTTTTGATGCTGGGATGCTGGTTAGGTATGTTTTGCGTGCTGGTTTAAGATGGTCCTTTTGTTGGTTTATGCTGGTCCTTTGTTGGTTGATGGTCATTGGCAGACCAGCAAAACCAGCAAAGTTCTACATCATTAGCAAATTTGATCGCTAAATCTTGAATGACTGTCAACTAGTGAAATGACATTTGAACCGAGACATCAGAGCTTGTCTTAAAGGGCATGCCAGATGAAGCTTCTCCTTGGTTCAAGGCTTGTTAATGTGGAAATCCCTTCATTAGAAGCCTCTTTCTGTCCAGTCATGTGCATAATTCACTTTTATGCGGTCCCAATGTTCGACCCCCAGATCTTACTTTGCGAAGTACATTTTCATTGGGACCTATTTACTAATTACATTTCTTTAAATAATAATAATAATAATTATAATTCTTGACATTTATATAGCTTTTCTGGGCACTCAAAGCTTTTACATAGAAGGGTGAATCTCCTCACCATCTCACCAGTGCGCAGCATCCACCTGATGATGACGGCAGCCATATTATGCCAGAAGGCCACCACACACCAGCTTATTGGTGGAGAGGAGATGTAAGTGATGAAAGCCAAATCGTGAATCATAGGGATGATTAGGGAGGCCATGATGGTCAGAGGCCAAGAATTTGCTTTCAGGATGCAGGGGTTACACCTCTACTTTTCGAAAAGACATCCTGGGATTTTAATGACACACAGAGTCAGGACTCCTCGGCTTTAACGTCTTCCCATCCGGGACGGGTCATACAGTCATACAAGTAATATGAAGAATACAAATTATTTCAGGAAAATTAAATATATGCCATATGCAATTAATATATGTGTACATTGTTCTATTACATCATATTGATATTCTGTACTGGCATTTAATGGCACTGTTTGTAATCGGGGAGGGGACGAAGTGAGCTGGGGCAGGGTTGGGAACAATGGCAGACAGGTGTGTAGACAAGACGTGGGGATAGTCCGTGCAGCAGGTTAAGGCGATGAACGGCGAACGTAATCCAGGGGCAAGGAAAAGGGGTCATCCGTGAAACGAGCGCGAGGTCCACAAGGCAGGCGGCGAGACAGACTAAACGAGAAGGCCAGGTGAGAAAGCTAAACACTGGGAGCTAGGAAACCAGGGAACCAGGGAACCAGGGAACTAGGGAACGCACATGAAACAACCATCCAAAACACCACAATACTCTGTGAGATACAAGGGGAAGTCCAAGGCTTATATAGGGTCTCTGATTGGCCACAGGTGTGTATGAGTAATTAGCGCAATGGGTCATGGGAAACGTAGTCCGGGGTGAGATGCAACAGTCGGTGTGTTGTGAAATGTTAGTGAAATGTACAGGCGACCTCTGGTGGCGGGCAGACCTGACAGGATTCATGACACTGTTCAGTGGGTAAATTAATTTATCGGAGTCAGAAATTCAACAAACAAACACACACACGGTTAGGCTTTTATTTGTGCATATAACATGGATCGATGGAAACTGTGGTGAATGCTTCCGATGGAGCTTCACAGGGTTTTGGCTGCTTTATTTTTTACTTAACCACCAGATCTTTTCCCAAAACAGTCAGAGGAAAGTCTTGGTGCTTCACGAGGCTTCATTTGCCCGTCACTCCTGTCAACTGTTGAATTAATAAATGTCACATCCCACTTGTTTACTTTGAACCGGATGATGCTCCCACTTTTGACGCAAGGCCTCATGGGCCATAGGAAACTCGTGGATACCACCAAAGAAATAATTCCAAATAAATCCACAGCAGAAGCACTGTGCATCTCTAATCACTGAGCAACACAGGTGTTCGGTTCCAATGATTTAATTATATAACCAATTCATAAAATCGTCACTTCATTCCTCAATTAATCAGTACTTTTATCAAATGTTAAAAGCAGTGATGTCACTTCCCGTGTGTTGCTGCCACACGCTTAGAGTTTGAGCTCTGTCAAGTTCTTATTATCTATTTTTCAATCTAAAATAAATTTTATACACCATCACTTTTGCTTCTTTTAACGCGTGAATATACCCCCTGTTGTATTTTACAACTTAAACAACCGGATTGCCTTTGTTATCACTTGTTTTGTTTTGATTTCCCGAGTCCGCTAGCTTATAGCCGTTAGCACCACCAGCATGGTTGCCGCTAAACTTGCTTGCATTGTTTACACACTATTTACAGACATTACCATTGTTACTTGCTTTAATGGCGAATTTGTGTCTACCTTTCAGTGCAGGTGAGGACACGTTCGAACTGCACTCAGTGGAGAAGCAGATTCACAAGCTGTTGGAGAGGCAGGCTGAGCTGAGAGAGCGGAGAGCCACTCTGGAATCCTCCCAGGTAAGTATACAGTGCGATACTAACACTCCCACCAACTCTACTCCGTGTGCTTACCTGCATAGGTCCCGTGCACCCAGGACGCGATCTTCCCAGGTGTCTTTCACTTGCAATATTTATATATTTGATTATTGTGTTTGTGTGCTATATTGTGAGTGTGAATGTCTAGATGACGCACTGCTAGATTCATGTCACTTCTACTCATTAATTGTTTGCATGCAGTGTGTATTATGTTTGCTGATCTAACAAAATATTTACTGCTATGTTGTGTATTGTATAGTTGAATACTTTGAGTAGTTCAATCAGTAATACTTGCTAAAATCTGTGACGCACTTCATATATAGTCACGTTTTCGAACGTGATAGTGCTTAGCGGCAGTTATTATTGCTTTGACGATGCTGGTATTTCATTGCAAATGTTACTGTTTAGTTTATTTACTGTTTAGCTATTGCTAGAATGTATATGGATGATAATTTGTAACGCTGTGACTTATATTTGTTTAATTTCAGAACCACACACACCCCCATATAAAGCCAAATGCAAGCCCATGCCTACTTCAACTGTTCATTAAACACCCTCAGTTCATCTATTGGCTATTGGTTGCATAAGATCACGTGAGTCGCTCCCTCCATCATGATAATCCTAATAATAATAGTGTGCGCATTAGTGTGTGATGCGCCATGGTTTTCAAATCTTATAGTGTGTGGATGTTTAAAATTTCAGGGAAGATAATCTGCAAAGATTCTCCTTATGTGTGCACTGCAACCAGATTTCCTAATCGGTTAGGATTTTAAAAATCCTGTAGTGTGAGCCATGCCTTATCTGAACCAAGAATCAGTAGGCATGGGCAAAAAGAGGAGTTATGTTCTCAGGAAGAAGGAGCTGCCAAGATGACACCCCCCCACTTTCAGCCGTCGTCAGTCACTGAGGGATGCTGACTACACAGAAGAACAGCACACTGCAGCAGGACAGTATTGCCAAATACCAGGTTCTGAATTCCAGCTAGTCCATCAGTACACAGAGAGAACACAGACTGAAAGAAGCAGAGTATCCACTCCAAGCAGTTGGTCTTCAGTACAGTATGATCTACCACCAGCTTCCTGTAAAGACGAGATGAGCACCTGAACACCACATTAGCTGAAATCTGTGAGACCAGATCTGAATTAAGATTGCTTGCAGAGACAGTGAGCAGCCTAAAGTAGACTCCTCAACCAGCCACAGTGCGCTCTCCGTCTAATACATTGGATCCACAGTAATGGAAGTCTGATCTATTACCCACAGTCCCCGTAGACCATGTGTTTATGCCACCCTGTGAAGTAGTGTTGCTTTCATCAATGAAAATTATGACTAAATATTGTCGTCAACGAACCTTTATCACTTGACGAAAACAAGACGAGACGCAACGTAAATGCTGGTCATGTGACGATGACTATAATTAAATGTGTAATGCAATATTGTTGACGAATAAAAACAAGACTAAATGTGGTTTACAAAATAAAAACTACGCAATGTCTCTTCATTTTCGTTGACCAAAACGAGACGAAACAAAATGTTATAACGTTATTTCGTTTTGTTTAGTCGCGTTGTTATTATTATTTCGCAGTGAAGTGGGCAGCATCAGGTCGTACTGCGCAGACGCAGGCGACGTCACTTCCTCAAGCCCCACTCGATCGCGGTATTATTTAGAAGATGACAACAAACAAGTTAAGTTACCTGACTGACTGACTCCATGGGCCTGTACCATGAAGCCGGATTAGCTGGCTAGCCAGGTAAGTTTAGGATTAGTTTGCACCAATGCTGGGTTTTAGGTACCATGAAAGAAACTCGGCTTCAGTTGGTGTTCATTGCCATGGTAACTTGCGCTGCACGGCTAACCTGCTCCGGGGCAGGTTAAGTTCTGGATTCGAGATCTCAAAACGAAATTTGACCAATCAGTAGTGAACATTTAAGTGACGCAACTAATTTCTAGTGTCTGTTGCAATGGCTTGTCCTTTTCTGAGAAATCCCGTGGACATTTCCGCGCAAATTGTTCGAAGAGCGCTTCGCAGAGAAAGAGTTTTTAGGGACAGACAAGATCCCATTGCCTTCCCTGATAGTTACTTGTATGAAAGATACAGATTTTCCGCCGAAGGCATATTGTATCTTTGCGAACTTCTAGAGCCGCACGTAACAAATGTGACGCGTCGAAGCCATGCCCTTACTGTAACGCAAATGGTATGTATTGCGTTGCGTTTTTTTGCAAGCGGAACATACTTGTATGCAATCGGTGATGCAGAGCACCTAGGAAAAAACACGGTTTGTCGAACCATTCGTAAGGTGGTCCTCGCACTGCAAGGCTACCTAAACAGCTTTATTGTATTCCCTGGCTTTTTATCGACCTTATCAATTAAAGAGGGTTTTTATAAAATTGCAGGTGAGATATATTAATAAAATCACATAATTTTATTTCTCTTATAACACTTACATGTTTACTATAATACAGTACATTTTTTATCTAAAAGGATTCCCTAGAGTCATAGGAGCAATAGACTGCACGCATGTTGCAATCTCCACAGCTCTAGGAGACCATGAGGCAGACTATGTAAATAGGAAGTCTTTTCACAGCCTTAATATTCAGGTAGGTGTACTATGATTGTGATATTTTTAGCTTTAGTTAGGTGAGTATTTAGATAAAAAATAGCATTTTAATTATCTACTGTACTGTGTTCATCTGCAGATGACTTGTGATCATGAATGTATGATCACAAGCTTGGATGCCAAGTGGCCCGGCTCAGTGCATGACTCACGAATTTTCCGTGAGTCTTTGTTGTGTCAACGCTTTGAGGAAGGCAAGTTACATTTGGAACACTACAGACTACTTTAAAGTATTCTTTTAAAATGTGACAGCGACATTTTCACAATGTTTCCTTTTCTGTTTTATGACAGGGCTTTTTGATGGTGTGTTAGTTGGAGACAGGGGATATGCATGCCAGAGGTTTTTGCTAACCCCTTATCCTGACCCCCAGACACGATCACAAAACCGTTTCAATGTGGCCCTCAGTAAAACCAGGGTCAAGGTAGAGATGACCTTTGGCATCCTAAAGGCACACTTCAACTGCCTTCGGCACTTAAGAGTGTCGCCAGAACGGGCATCACAGATAGTGGCTGCATGTGCCATTCTGCACAACATAGCCACTATCAGAAAGGAGCGAGTACCAGCATTAAACCAGCTTCTCCCTGATGAAATTGACCCCATCACACTTGACCACCCAGCTGGTGCAGCTGTCAGAGAAGCAATCACAACACAATATTTTACTTAAGCACACTGAAACTACAGATGTTTTGTTTTTTTATTGGTTATGTGGCTGTAGAGCAAGGAGAGAGAGCAAGAGAAAATAGCATTAATAAAAATTCTGTATTCATGCCAAAGTGTTAGTTGGTTAATAGTGTACGTACAGAAATCTGTTTTTCAAGCTGTTTAATCTCCAGTTTAATTTTTTTTATTTGGAGTCTCCTCAGCTCACAGTCAAGCTCCTTCAGTGTACAGTCTATTTCCATTTTTCTTTTGTAAAGGGCCCTGACTGAGTCAGTTTCCACCTGAAACCAATAAAACTGAAGGTTAATCAAATGACAAAATATTGCACTTTCTACTTTCTAATGTTAGGTAATGTTTAAGCATTACCTTGTTCACATTCCTTTTGAATCCCATTGAGGTAGAGGCCTCAGGTTCAGCGGTAGGTTGTGAAAAATCCTACAACAAATGGAAAAAAGGACCAGAGTCACTTTATTGCTATACATTCACATGTGTGCAATAATTAAGTCAACAGCACTCACCTCAGCAAGCCCAGTGCCTTCAGTCTCAGAACAGGCAGACAGTGTCTCCTCATTTGTTACACTCTAAATAAGAAAAATAGGCCTATGTAAAGCAGAAATGTTGTAAAACAGGTTATGTTCAAAGTGTTCATTTTGCTGTATACTGACCTCTGTCTGGGAGACTGCATGTACAGGGGTTGGACAGTGAAACTGAAACACCTGGGTTTAGACCACAATTAGTATGCCGTTTGGCCTCCTTTTGCAGCCAATACAGCATTATTTCATCTTGGGAATGACAAATACAAGTCCTGCACAGTAGCCAGAAGGATTTTGAGCCATTCCTTTCGCAGAACAGTGGCCAGGTCGCTATGTGATGTTGGTGTATGAAACATTTCCTGACTCGCTCCTCCAAAACACCCCAAAGTGGCTCAATAATATTCAGATCTGGTGACTGTGCAGGCCATGGGAGATGTTTAACTTTACTTTCATGTTCATCAAATCACTCTTGTCACCAGTCTTGCTGTGTGTATTGGTGCATTATCATCCTAATACACGGCACCACCTTCAGGGTACAATGTTTGAGCTATTGGGTGCACAAAGTCAACCTTCACACTCTGCTCTTATTGGTGGAATGTGCGATCAGTAAAGACTGGCCACCAGGCTGCATAAATATAGCCATGAAACCTCCAACACTATATTGGCCAGTGTTTCAGTTTCATTGTCCAACCCCTGTATGTGTGATGGCTTTAGCAGGGCCACTGTGTTTCCATCTACTGCATAACATAGTAATACAAAAATAAATAATGTAGTAAGGCTTTGGACACATACCCACTGTTACTTGCTTAGAGGAGCCAGCACCAGGGTCAGACTGTCTAGCACCTGAAATACCATCCATTATTGGTCGCCTCTCATTGTTACTTAGAGCCAACTCCTCTGCCACAGTGTATTCTGGAGGAGGTGGTCCTCCTCCTGTTTTTCGGCCATCACACTTTTTTCTGTTTGCTGCCAAGAAGCGTTTGTGATACAATGTTCTCATTAAAAAAAACCCCACACACATCATCAGAAATACTCACCACTTTGAAGTATATTTTTTTTTATATTTTGTCCTGATCTGCTGCCAAGTATGTTTGGAGTTTGGGTTGCATCTAAAAATAAAGTCAAGTAATATGATCTTGTATCATTTTCACATTTACATAAACAAATAAAAATACATTGTAATTTTGTGTATTTACACAATGCCTTCATATGAATATAGTTATATACATACATAGCCCTATACTATAGCCATATAGCATATATATGTCTATGTATATGTGTATATATATATATATATATATATATATGTGTGTGTGTGTGTGTGTGTGTGTGCACCTGGTATTCATCACGTTATGGGACCAAATGTCCCCACAAGGATAGTAATACCAGTAAATTTTGATCTTGTGGGGACATTTGTGAGGTCCCCATGAGGAAACAGGCTTATAAATCATGCACAAATGAGTTTTTTGAGAAAGTGCACAGTCTCCTGTGAGGGCTAGGTTTAGGTGTAGGGGTGTAGGTGTATAGAAAATCTGGTTTGTACAGTATAAAACCATTACGCCTATGGAATGTCCCCATAAAACATGTAAACCCAACATGTGTGTGTGTGTGTGTGTGTGTGTAAGCATTTCAAATTATTTTAACTGTTAACAGTAGCTCAGTAGTGAAAGCATATTGAAATAATATAAGTTAGTAACACTACAACTTTAGTGATCATTCTTCATTTGTCCGGTCGAATGCTTTTAACAATTACACTGTTATTGTAAAGTGTTAGCATAATTTTTACGGGCGTGCAAATACATAAACTAACGTTACATATACATAATTAGACCTTGATGTATAAAATATGTATTTAACTTTCGCATTAACGCTATCCGCAATCTTTCTCCAACAGTCTTCTCTCGCTTTGGCAGCAGACACGGTATTACTGCGCGCTTGTAAAACGTGCTTAAATTCATTGTATTTCTGCATTATAATAGTTTGCTCCTCAGCGGAGAAATATAAGGACCTCCCTCTCTCTATGTCGAACGCAATTAGTTGTTCGGTGGCACGTCACTCTTTTATGTGCACGCGCGCGCCTCAAGTAATCATGCTTAAGGATCAAAGCCTGGGTTAACAAAGAAAGTTGATGAGCTTCATCATGGTACCAATAATGCCTGATTGCATCGGTTTGGATTTGTCAACCCAAAACTAATCCTGTAACTCTGAGTTTGTTCATCTACGTTCATGGTACAGGCCCCATGTGTACTAAGCATCAGTGTTGGGAGAACGGCATTACAAAAGTAATAATATTACAGTAGTACTTTTTGCTGAAGAGAAGAGAAATAATGCGGCGGACGCAACAAAAAATAAGTTAAACTAAAAATAACAAAATCTGTTTTTTTTATCAAATCATAGTCTATATATAAAATGAATGAATACGCGAAATATATTTAACTTAAATAGCCTAATGAACAGATTAACAAAACGAAAGGAAAAGAGTGTGGCGCGGCGCTCGTCGAAAGTTCACCAAAAGAAAAAGGAGATGACAGAAATAAAAGTAAACACACTGCAATTTCGAATGATCTGTATGACCAAAAATGACTGAGTATTTTTTTGTCGTTTGTTTCCGCCGGCGCCTCACGCACACACATACGGTCAACAAACATATACACTGATTAATTAAAATATTGCGTACTGCGTAGTGTAATCCGTGTCGTTCAGCCTGAGGTCGGGCCAAACACATATTTGCTCATGTGAGGATGTTTTTATGCACATTAAGTACAAAGCTTGGTTTATTAATAAATAATAGTTTAGCATTCAACTATAAGTTACGAATATGGACACATTTTATTGGGTTCGTGCCGAATGAGAGAGGTAGGCTGCGTGAGAACAACGCGTTTACTTTCAGTTTCGCTAATTTGTTTTGGCTTGTTTAGCAACTTATATATTTTATTCTTGTTTTGTTCCGAAAACCGTTCAAACTATTGTGTTTATTGTTTGTAAATTATAATATTTGTCTTTATTTACCGGCATTATTAAAAAATTTTGTGCTTATCTGTGTTTAACCTAAACTATAACGTTAATTTAGACCTACATACCGGTAGCCTATCTAAATATGATTTTATAATTTTATGCTATATAGACCTACCTCATTACCCTCCACTGGATGCATAATGAGCTGCAATAAACTACATTTTGATATTTTATAATGCCTAGTCGTACTTCTGTGGATATTTTGGTGAAAGTAACTCAAAAGTAGTGTAAGGCATTACAATTCAGAGACAGTAATATTGTAATGTAACTAATTATTTTTAAAAGACAGTAACTAGTAATATATAATGTATTACATTTTAGAAGTAACCTAACACTGCTAAGCATCCCTTGTTGGCCAAATGCTGTAGTGTAACGCCAAGCCAGCAGAGGGAGCCCTCACCTGAGTGCCTATGCTCCCTCTGCTGCTTCTACTATCACTTCCTGTTTGGGAGTATTTAAACACTGACCATGTGCTTGCTCTTTGTGAAGTATTGCCAGTTAACCTGCATTATTGAGCGTTCTTTAATTAGACAGGTCTGACTACCTGTTGCTGTTTTGCTTTGTCTTTGGATTCATGAGTTTACGGATTACCCCTCTGGATTGTTTGCTAGATTGGACTGCATTCATGGTTTGAACCTACATCTGCCTCCTCACTATTGTTTTCTGGATTACCCCTGTTGTATTGTTTGCCCGATTGGACTGCTTACATGGTTTGAACCTAAGCCTGCCTCCTCACTATCATCTTCTGGATTACCCCTGTTGTTTTGTTCGCTCGTTTGGACTGACATTACGGTTTGGACCCACAGCCTGTCTATTCACTATTATTTCTTGGATTGCCCCATTGTATTGTTTGCTGATCGGACTGCCTCTCTGGTTACTGACCTTTGCCTGCTCTCCTGTATTTTGCTGTTTCTACTATCTCTAATAAACGACCGCATATGGATTCAAACTCAGCCTCAGTGTCCACGTTACATGTAGCTACTTTTGTCAGACTACAATAAAATTTTCATTGACTAAAACTAGACTAAATGTTACCAGTTTTTGTTGACTAAAACTAGACTAAAATAGTCATGGATAATTCTGACTAAAATGCTCAGACTTTTAGTCGACTGAAACTTGACTAGACTAAAAAGAGTATGAACATGACTAAAACTAATAAAAACTAAGATGACAGCTTCACACAAAGACTAGACTAAAACTAAAATTAAAACAGGCCGCCAAAAACAACACTACTGTGAAGAGCTGATCACTAATGTGCAGGGTAATAAGTATGATGATGCAGACTGGCCAGAGACAGGGGACCCACAACTTCAGGCTGTCAATAGTGAGCTCATTGTTGACAAGATGATGAGTGAGCTTCAAGTTCTAAAACAAGCTGCTGTTAGTAAGAGTAGACCTCTTGTTGCACATACTCAAAGCCCTCCTATCGTTGAAGATGGCCCACCCACAGCAAAGATAAGCAGGATGCTTCCAGGCCACTTGAGTCAACAACAAGTCTTCCAACCTCAGCCACCTCTTCGAGCCAGTCCAGCATATAACTTAACTCAGTATATATACAAAAGTTACCTTCAAGGTGAGCCTGCAGCGATATCACAGCGCTACCTGCTGATGAGGGCCCATGCAAGAACTGTAATAGATCCTCGGCACCAGATTCCTCTGCCTTCACTGTAAAAATGTTTTCATTCACATAAATAAAACATTTTAGGGTAATGGTTCACATCTGTATTTTAAATTTTAGCCAATTGAAAAAATAAATAACTTGCCCTAAATAATATTTTCTATGTCTATGAAAACTATTTTATAAAACTTGACACAAAGTATATTTTTCTTGTTGAACAAAGTCAATTAATTTAAATTCTTTTTTTGTTTAGATCAAAATAATATTGTTTGGAACAAGTTATTTATTTTCATTGGTAAAATTATAAAATATAGACTGTAACGCCATGCCAGCAGATGTGAACCATTACCCTAAAATTTAATTAGTTGAATGAAAACATTTTTACTACATCTACATCAGTTGTTTTACTATTCCAATTTGTTAAACTATAAAATTAAGAAAAACAAAACAAAGTGATATGCAATATTGTTTTATTTTAATTCAATTCCAAATGTTAATTTAAAAACACAACAAAACATGATTTTTTTTTCTGAAAACGTTTCCACATAAAACATGAAAACACTAGTTTAACAAACTTTTTATGGTTTTATTCCACTCTCAGTTCACAATATTGGCAGTACTGAATTTTAGGTGCTAACTCACCTTTTCTGAGGTTGAGCATTACCTGCTGAATAATATATAAAGTGCTTTTCATACACTTAGTCCAGGTGCAGGGCATAAATCAGTCTGAAAACAGTGGACACAGAAGGCCTGAGATCGGTCAGTCCATCCATTACAAAATTTCTTCCAAGATGATTTCCACTCTAGAAGGGTTTTGAGCTGTGGACTGTCTTGATCAGTGCTGAGGACCATACCTGTCAAGTTTTGGATTTGAAAATAAGGGAAATTTTCCGGCGCCCGCCGCGAGCAGTCCCACCACCCCAACCAAGCTCCAGTATCCCTTACATTTTAAGACAGGTGACAAGAAAGCTAAAGTCACCACTTGTCAACCACTTATAAACTACAATCGGCTTTATGCACAGCTGCACTACTTCCTGAACTTCAGGCAGCTCCTTTGTTTCCTGTCTGCCATTATTGGACAAACTGATTAATCCAGGTGATCAGTTTGTCCAATAATGGCAGACAGGAAACAAAGGAGCTGGCTGAAGTTCAGGAAGTAGTGCAGCTGTGCATAAAGCCAATGATAGGCCTACCTTTGTTGACATTGACATGCTGTGAACATTCATAGCCTAAATGAAAACACAAAAGGGTATATATGAAGAGCATTTATTTAAAGGCTTATTTGCATATTTTCTGTTCATTTAACATTGCTTGTCTTTACATTTACATTTCATTTTCATTCCACATTCTTTTCACATTCACACACTCATTCATTTCATATTGCTTTTTTGTACAGTTTTTCTTTTCATTTCACATAACTTTTCTTTACTCTTTTAGTGACTTATTGTACTTATTTGTTGCAGACTTTGCATTCTTTAAGACTGTTTTGGCAGGAGTGCCTTCCTTCTCTGTCCTGGCGTCCATCATCTGTCTGTTTTTTCTTCTTTTTTCCCGCGTCGTCACTCATCAACTCATCATCTGACCTCACACACTAACCTCGCGACAACTGCCACCTACAGTACCTGTAGTAGGCTACTGCAGGTGGCAGATATCGCGAGGCTAGTGACAGAGCTCAGATTTTTTTTGGGGGGACGTTTTTTTTTTTTTAATAACGCAGGTTAAAATACGGGAGATTTACGGGAAAATACTAATACGGGAGGACGGCGGGAAAGAAGGGTAAATTACGGGACTTTCCCGGCCAAAACGGGATACTTGACAGGTATGCTGAGGACTCGTACTGGAGTCTGTCTTGTCAGCTGCATCCTAACAGAGGAAGAAACAGATTGACAAAGACATTATGAATAATTATGAGTTCTACAAGGACATGAACGCTTTTCCCAAGTTAGAATGTTATAATTATGGCGATTACAACATGGGATGAATGCACTTACATACCTGGTTTACTGTAAAAGAGCTGGCCTTTGAATTATCATCTGGGTGATGTCAGGCTTGTCATTGACAACTTTTCTGTGAAGAGTAAAAGTTTGTAAAAGAGCAAGTTTGTAAAAGAGCAAGTTTCTTTATTAGAGTCTTTATAAGGGCATCTGACTTAATGGTTTGCATTTAATTGTGCAGTGTGTTAGTCAATAAAGTGATCATCCTCAGAGTTAGAACAGGGGGCTGTTTCATAAAAGACACTAAGAAAAGCAGGGATAAAAGTCCAAAATCTGACTTAAAATAACCTAACAAATCGATCAGGACTAAAGCGGTTTCATAAATGACAATTTAAGTTCACGCAATCTCACTAAATTGATCCAGATCCAGTGAGTCAAAAATAATGTCAGCCCTTATGTCGATCATAGATCAAATCGATACACCATGACAAACAGCAATATATTTGTGTTGTTTAATGCATTTAAGATGTGGTGTTTTCCCCAGTGCATAGCAGACATGACACACAATACATTGAATACAGTCGGTTGTAGCCTATATTTTTAGGGGTTCGAGTGCGTAGCACTGAAACCCTATTGTAATTGTAAGGATTTTTTTTATTATTATTATTATTATTATTATTATTATTATTTTCCGCTAAAACTGATCGTGCAGACCAAACCGTAAGGCCTAGAGAGCTGAAACTTGGGCAAAAGGTAGAGCTCCCCGTGGGGACGTTCTGACAAAGTCTCGCCCAAATCGGCCTAAAGGTGGTGCTACAGCGCAAAAAACAAAAATTTTTTACATTTTTGGCCCTAGCTCGTACAATTTTTGTCGTAGACTCAAAAACTTTACATTGTTGCAATCCTTGGGTCAATACGCACAAAAGTGCACAGGTGCAATTTGGGCTCTAGGACGTACCGTTTTTCCGCAAAATGGCCGAATGTCCGAAACCTACTTTTGCGAACTAGTCCTAGGTTTTTCACCCGATCGGAACCAAACCAGTGCAGAAATGTTCTCTGGACACTGAATATGAATAATTATCAAAAAAAGTTGAAATTTTGACTCATCGTTGCGAAAGGGCCCCAAAAAGTTTGTCAGGTGGAGGGCCATTTTTACTAAAATGGCTATAACTCATGAACCAAATGAGATATCTTCACCAAACTCGGTACACATGTGTATAAGCACAATCTTTGGTCAAATAAAAAAAAATTGCTCAGCTCTGCCACTTGGTGGCGCTATAAGCCTGAAAAAACATAAAAATGACTATAACTATGCAATCGTTAGTCCGATCGACTTGAAAATTGGTATGCAGTGTCTCTGTCCAATGTGCCATAAGGGCCTATGAGGACATTGGCGTATCTCAAAAAACATGGCTGCCATTGGCCAATGAAGTTTGAGCACCTATTAGACAAGGTTAACGAAGGTCAATCGGAATGAATCTCACTGGGCATGTTCGACTCATGGCCCTAAACGTCTGTAAGAATTTTGAAAGAAATCGGTCACTAGTTGGCGCTAACGAGTTTTATGGCTCTGTAATCACGTGGTGTTTCACACATCCACACAATATGCATATCATTTGATAGATCTCCTCATGATGAACAACTTTGCCTCAAGAACCATTGCTGTCAATCAAACCGTTCATTAATTATTCACAAATATGTGAAGAACCTACTTTTGCGAACTAGTCCTAGGTTTTTTGCTCAATCTCGATCAAACCACTGCAGCGCAGTTCTCCAGACTCTCTAGATCAATAATTATCAAAAAAATGTGGAATTTTGTCCTTTGGGTAGCTATAACGGGGTCATTTAGAAAAGGGGCGTGGTCACATATACCCAAAAGCCTATCAAACCTAAACAAACACTCAAAACTTTACAAAAGTTGGAGAAAACATGTGTCAGATGACTCTTAACAAGCATGCAAAGTTTCGTGAAGATCGGACCATAGGTGGCGCTATAACAGTTAAAAAGGCTTCAAAAACACAAGGTGTGTATGGTAAATGGCTTCAAATGGCTAAATACATGCTCAAATATTCACACAAACACTAGATCTTCATATCATTTGATAGATCTCCTCATGATGAACACCTTTGCCTCAAGAACCATTGCTGTCAATCAAACCGTTCATTAATTATTCACAAATATCTTAAAAACCTACTTTTGCGAACTAGTCCTAGGTTTTTTGCTTAATCTCGATCAAACTACTGCAGTAATATTCTCTGGACTCTCTAGATCAATAATTATCAACAAAATGTTGAATTTTGTCCTTCGGTTAACTATAACAGGGTCATTTACAACAGGGGCGTGGCCACATATACCAAAAAGCCTATCAAAACTAAAGAAAAACTCAAAACGTTACGAAAATTGGTGAAAACATGTGTCAGATGATTCTTAACAAGCATGCAAAGTTTCGCGAAGATCGGACCATAGGTGGCGCTATAAGAGTTAAAAAGGCTTCAAAACACAAGCTGTGTATGGTAAATGGCAAATGACAAACTGTTCATTGCTTAAGTCTTTTAAAAACATATATTCATTTAAACAAAATAAAAAAAAAAAAAACATTCAATAAAGGAGACAGTGTCTCACTTCATTAAGACTTGTTTGACTATTGAAATTTCCTGAATGAATGATTTAATGACATACCTTTTTTTTTAAACGGGCAGTTGTCGCCACCTCCTGGCGGAAGAGGATAAGCGTGACAATAGATACACGTGTTAAAATACTTTCGTTTTTATCGCTACTGTAGACAATAAGTGTTTATGCCCAAACTATAAACTTTTATCCCAGTACTTCTATTATTTAAATATCTGTAACACAGAAATAATCATTATAATGTGGTTGAAAAGACTGTTTGTGTTGCTCTTTCTGCGTTCACATTTACTCCGATCTTCTGATTCATTAACATGGCAGCGACAAAACCTGCTTTTCACGCTCCACTGACACTGGCGATGTGAAACAGTCCTAATAGACAAAGATAACGTGTTGTCATTTAGGAATAAGATCGCTTGGGTGTTTGAATCGACACCTCAATATTTTAAGGATTAATAGTGCAGCTCTAATGTAAACACGGCAAAATGTTGTGGGAGGATACTGTCACGAGATCTCGCGAAATCCGACTGGTCTCGTCACATCCCTACCATTTAGATAGCCACTTAATAATAAGATCATGATCTACTGTACCCGAGTCTATAAAACCTAAAAGAAAAGAAAATTTCACAAACCTAAGTCAAATCATCATCATATGATTCTAAACAAGCCTGCATTTTAAAGACATCAGGCAAAAAAAGGCAATGTAACAGTTATAAAGCTCAAAAACTATGCATCGCTCTTTAAAATGTCATGAAATTACAACTATAACCACTAGATGGCAGTAGAAGACCACTAATGGCTCATTGAAATGAACAGTGCTATTCACAGATTTTCCATTTATTTCAATTCATGCAAAGACTAAATCACTGTTATAACATTTCAAATCACATTTAGTCAAAGTTTAACACTTCATTTAAACACATATATCATATTTGACAATAATACAAGATTATGATTACAGTGAAACCTGAAAATTATATATAAAATCTTAAAAAGACTTGCACTAAACATTTTGTCACCTACCATTTAATACACAAATCTCTTATGTGCAACAAAATGTGTGCAGTAATGCTTAATGAACATTAATGTAACAGTTTAACTATTTAATTTCTGTTTGTGAGTGTATTCTCCATCATGGATGTGGCCACATAATAAGATGATCATGAGCTACTGTACCCAAAAGTCTATAAAACCTAAAAGAAAACAAAATTTCACAAACCTAAGTAAAATCATCATCATACGATTTTAAACAAACATACATTTCATAGACATTAGGCAAAAAAGGCCATGTAACAGTTATAAAGCTTAAAAGTAATGGATCTCTCTTTAAAACGTGAAATTGCAACTATAACCACTAGATGGCAGTAGAAGACCACTAATGGGTCACTGAAATGACTAGAACAGTGCATTTTCATGGTTTCAAGCTTTAATTTCATACAAAGATGATACTAAATCAATGTTATATCATTTCAAATCACATTTAGTAAAACTTTACCACTTCATTTATACAGATGTATTACATTTGACAATTATGCAAGATTATGATTACAGTGAAACCTGAAAATGATATATAAACTCTTAAAAACATAAGACTTACAGTAAGCATTTTGTCACCTACTATTTATGACCGAAATCTCTTATGTGCAACAAAATGTGTGTGTGTGTGTGTGTGCGTAATAATGCTTAATGAACTTTAATATAATAGTTTAACTATTTCATATTCTGTGTTTGTGATTGTATTGTCCATCATAGATGTGCTGTAGTGTTAGCCATATATTTTGGGTTGGACTACATCCTAAAACCATAGCAACCATAGCATCGGATCATAGGTGGCGCTATAACAGTTAAAAAGGCTTCAAAAACACAACATTTCTATTGTAATTGGCCTCGAATTGCTAACAAATGCTCATTTTTTCACACAAACACTAGATCTTCATACCATATGATAGATCTCCTCATTCTCAACAATTTTTGTCTAAGACCATTGCTGTCAATCCAACTGTTCTTTAAATATGTTCTTTAAATGTACTGTACCCAAAAGCCTAACATTTTTAAAAGAAAGCTTGCAACGTCTCAAAACTGTGACAAAAATGACAAATAATCTCATTCTAAACAAATATGCAAAATTTAAGAGAGACTGGGCAAAAATAACACTATAATAGTTATGATGTTTAAAATCTCAGTGTTTGTATGAGACATTGCATGAAATTGCAATAATAAGCACTAGATGTCAGTAGAAGACCACTAATGGGCTTATTCAGCTGAACAGAACTGTTTTTAATAGGTTTGATGATCGATTAACACTTATAAAATCACTGTTATAACATTTAAAATCACATTTAGGCAAAGCTTAAAATTTTGTTCATACAGACATATCAGTTTTTTACAATTATGCCACATTATGATTACAGTGAAATCTGAAAAAGACACAAACTGTTACAAAGAGAATACTTGCAAGTAAAAGTGTTGGCCCATATCATTTATTTCAAATATCTGTACAAGAAAATGTGTATGCATGTATGTCTCTGTGTGTGTAAACATATTTATTCAGTATTAATATATTAGTTTAAACTTTTCGTTTCTGTGTGTGTATTTCTGTGAGCATATTGTCCATTTTGGATGTGTTTTACTGTCAGCCATGAATCCAGGTTGGCCTAGACCCTAAGCATACCACCTTAAAGACCTTAAAATGCTCGAACCCCGATAATTGCTGCTTGCAGCTATATTTAGGGGTTCGAGCGCGTAGCGCTGAAACCCTATTGTAATTGTTAGGATTTTTAGGGGTTCGAGCGCGTAGCGCTGAAACCCTATTGTAATTGTTAGGATTTTTTTTATTATTATTATTATTATTATTATTATTATTATTATTATTCTTCCCTAGAACTGATCGTGCAGCCCAAACCGTAAGGCCTAGAGAGCTGAAACTTGGTCAGAAGGTAGTAGTCCTCCTCGCTACTCAGGCGCAAAGAACCGGCCCAATCGGCCTAAAGGTGGCGCTACAGCGCAAAAAACTAACTTTTTTCGCATTTTTGGCCCTAGCTCGTACAATTCTTGTCGTAGACTCAAAAAATTTACATCGTTGCGATCCTTGGGTCAATACGCACAAAAGTGCACTGGCGCAGATTTTTCGTACGAAGCCCGGTTTTTCCGCAAAATGGCCGAATGTCCGAAACCTACTTTTGCGAACTAGTCCTAGGTTTTTCGCCAGATCGGAACCAAACCAGTGCAGAAATGTTCTCTGGACACTGAATATCAATAATTATCAAAAAAAAGTTGAAATTTTGACTCATCGTTGCGAAGGGGCCCCAAAAAGTTTGTCAGGTGGAGGACCATTTTTACTAAAATGGCTATAACTCATGAACCAAATGAGATATCTTCACCAAACTCGGCACACATGTGTATAAGCAGAATCTTTGGTCAAATAAAAACAATTGCACAGCTCTGCCACTTGATGGCGCTATAAGCCTGAAAAAACATAAATTGACTATAACTATGCAATCGTTAGTCTGATCGACCTGAAAATTGGTATGCAGTGTCTCTGTCCAATGTGCCATAAGGGTCTATGAGGACATTGGCGTATCTCAAAAAACATGGCCGCCATCGGCCAACGAAGTTTGAGCACCCATTAGACAAGGTTAACAGAGGCTGATCGGAACGAAACTCACTGGGCATATTCGACTCATGGCCCTAAAGGTCTGTAAGAATTTTGATACAAATCGGCCACTAGTTGGCGCTAACGAGTTTTTTGCCTCTCTAACGTGCCTCACTCACGTGGTGTTTCACACATCCACACAATATGCATATCATTTGATAAATCTCCACATGCTGAGCAACTTTGCCTCAAGAACCATTGCTGTCAATCAAATCATTCATTAATTATTTACAAATATGTGAAAAACCTACTTTTGCGAACTAGTCCTAGGTTTTTCGCTCAATCTCGATCAAACCACTGCAGCGCAGTTCTCCAGACTCTCTAGATCAATAATTATCAAAAAATGTTGATTTTTGTCCTTCGGTCAGCTATAACGGGGTCATTTATAAAAGGGGCGTGGCCACATATATCCAAAAGCCTATAAAACCTAAACAAAAACTCAAAACTTTACAAAAGTTGGAGAAAACATGTGTCAGATGACTCTTAACAAGCATGTAAAATTTTATGGAGATCGGACCATAGGTGGCGCTATGACATTTAAAAAGGCTTCAAAAACACAAAATTTCAAAAATAAATAGCCTTAAATTGCTATAACATGCTCATATAATCACAGAAACACAAGATCTTCATACCATATGATAGATCTCCTCATGCTGAGCAACTTTGCCTCAAGAATCACTGCTGTCAATCAAGTCGTTTATTACATATTCACAAATATGTGAAAAACCTACTTTTGCGAACTAGTCCTAGGTTATTCACTCAATCTCGATCAAACCACTGCAGCACAGTTCTCCAGACTCCGTATATCAATAATTATCAAAAAAAAATTAAACTTTTGACTCACGGTCGCAAAGGGGCGCCAAAACGTTCAAAAGAGGCGGGGCCACTTTTAGAAAAATGGCTATAACTTTGGAACAGAATGACATATCATCACCAAACTCAGAACACCTATGTAAAATCTCAGCCTTTGGTGAAATCCAAAAAATTGCGGAGCTTGACCACTTGGTGGCGCTATAATACAGAAAAAACATAAAAATGGCTATAACTTCGCAACCGGCAGTCCAATCGACCTGAAACTTGGTATGCAGTGTCTCTGTCCAATGTGTCATAAGGGTCTATGAGAACATTTGCGTATCTCAAAAAACATGGCCGCCATCGACCAATGAATTTTGAGCACCTATTAGACAAGGTTAACGGAGGCCGATCGGAACGAAACTCACTGGGCATGTTCGACTCATGGCCCTAAAGGTCTGTAAGAATTTTGAAACAAATCGGCCACTAGTTGGCGCTAACGAGTTTTATAGCTCTGTAATCACGTGGTGTTTCACAAATCCACACAATATGCATATCATTTGATAGATCTCCTCATGATGAACAACTTTGCCTCAAGAACCATTGCTGTCAATCAAACCGTTCATTAATTATTCAAAAATATGTCAAAAACCTACTTTTGCGAACTAGTCCTAGGTTTTTCGCTCAATCTCGATCAAACCACTGCAGTCATATTCTCTGGACTCTCTAGATCAATAATTATCAAAAAAATGTTGATTTTTTTTCCTTTGGTTAGCTATAACTGGGTTAATTTACAAAAGGGGTGTGGCCACATATACCCAAAAGCCTATAAAACCAAAACGAAAACTCAAAATTTTACAAAAATTGGTGAAAACATGTGTGAGATGATTCTTAACAAGCATGCAAAGTTTCATGGAGATCGGAGTGTAGGTGGCGCTATAACAGCTAAAAAGGCTTTAAAAACAAGATTTCTATGGTAAATGGCCTCAAATTGTTAAAAAATGCTCATCTATTCACACAAACACTAGATCTTACACTTACATCTGTATGATATATCCCCTCATTCTGAACAACTTTGCATACCACCTAAAAGGCCTTAATGCTCGAACCCCGGTAATTGCTGCTTGCAGCTATATTTATTTATTGGATTTATTTAAGTTGCATTTTTTGTGTACTTTTATTTTTGGACTGGTAATAAAGTCAAATAATTGTATGTGAGAGACAAAGGGCTTACCTTAGCCTGACAGTTAGCGTGCACTGGACCAGGTTAGTTTCCCAGCATAAGTTGCCAGAGTTACTGAGCTTGAGCTATGGTAAATTTGCTTTCTGAAACCAAATCAAGTGACAATAAGTCAGACTAACTGAAATAAGCCTGGCTTATTTGGTAAACCTGTTTCATGAAACAGCCCCCAGGTCTCAGTTAATACACGACATACAGCTGATCTGGAGTTTTGGTATGAAGGTGGCATAAGCGTACAGTTTTTGTGCATAAAGTGATTTAAATGTATGTACATGCCCAGGTGAAAAAGACGTAGTATTAAATGTATTAAAAATATATTTGAAATTCAAATAGTGTGTTTTTAATACATTTGTATTGCCAACGTGCTTATTTGAAGTGCATTAAAAATATACTAAATCGCATTTAAGCATATTTACAGAAAGTATAGTTGAAGTACTTTGGTAATAAATATATGCTTAATTACACTTTTAATAAATGTGCTAAAATGAAGTACAATTCAAATACATTTCTAATAAGTATAATAAAAGTACATTGGTAATAAATATATGCTTAATTACACTTGTAAGAAATGTGCTAAACACAAATATATTGTGAATATATTTATCAAAAGTATGAAGTACTTTGTAACAAATACACGCTTAATTACACTTTTACGAAATATGTAGAAATAAATGCACATTAAATATATTTACAAAAAGTATACTAAAAATACTTTGGTAGTAAATATATGCTTAATTACACTTTTTAAAATTATGCTAAAACAACAGCATACTATTGTTAAACTTTTGGTGCACTTACAGAAAACATACTTAATGTACTCTTATTTAATGTATATGTGTATTGTGTTGGCAGTATATGTAACTTGGAAGGCCTACTGCAATTTATATTAAATATTTATGTAATGAACATTAGTGTAACGGTGTGAGTGAGACGAGAGGCGAGCGGATCCAAACGCAAACTTTTATTGAAGGGACGAGACAAAGACATGGTCAAGGCAGGCAGGGTCAAACAGTGGCAGCAAACAGGTATGTTAGGGCGTGGCACAATGGAAGTCCGTGAAACAGGCGTGGGTCGATCCGTGGCGAACGTAATCCGAAAAGGGACGAGACGAGAGAATGATCCAATAAACGAGCTTGAGTCCAGTAGGCAGGCGGCGAGACAGTCGAGACGAGAAGGCCAGGCGAGAAAGCTATACACAGGGAACTAGGAACAAGGGAACTAGGAAACGCTAACAATGATTAACACAACAACAATGCACCGTGGCTTGCATGGAGAAAGACCGGGGCTTTTATAGCGCCGCTGATTGTTCACAGGTGCTGACCCAATCAGTGCACTGAATGACGGGGAATGTAGTCTGGGGTGTAGTGCAACAGTCTGCGTGTTGTGACAGGGTGAGAGCGACATCTGGTGGTGAGCGGACCGGAGGTCACCGACCAGATTCGTAACAATTAGATTGCTTTTCAAAGATTTTTTTGATAAACATTTGTAACATTTTTATATATTTTATAAAAACAGTAATACATACATTATATGAATATGCAATTGCATTCTTACAATGCTATATTTTAAAACAAAGCTCTTGAAATTCAAGTAGTGTTGCGCACAGACTTTACGTGAATTATATACTCACTCATGGCAGTTCAGTTTAACATTATGGATTTCATTATTCTGTAGTGCATTAAGTTTGAACAATCCATTTAAAACTGAACTTGTACCTCAGTACCAGTACTTGCACATATCAGCATAAAAGATGAGGTACACACACATCAAAAGCAAAAAAACAAAAAACAAAAAACATTAATGGTCACAAGAAAAGAAAAATAAAATTGTTTATGAAACATGTTACATATGGAATTCACTAATTCGGGTATTTCATTAATGCAACTGCAATCATTTCAAACCCTTTCAATGTTGTTTGGCAGAGCTATGACATACATTTTGTCTTTCAAGTCAACCATCACACATTTTCGTTTCAAAAACTGTGTATGCACTGCATAAATGGTGTTTGACTCTTTCACCTCATGAATGAAATTGGAAGAAATTTTAAGGCCAGAATCCCTACTGTCACGGGTGAAGAATCACACGACAAGGTAGGCTCAGTGAACAACCCCGGAGGATGGATTTTATTAACAAAAAGTACTTCGTGAAAGAGAGGTGAAAGGTGCGGCTGGTGCTCGAAGTCTTCCTCGTGCTCGTGAAAGTGGGTGTCCATGGCGTGCTTCCGTGTGGGGCTGCCGGTCACTCGCTGCTTTCTGAGGGGAGAGAGAATAAACGTTAGTTTGTCGGGCATCCAGCTTGAGACGTTTGTCTATCTGACTCCGTGTGAGAGCGGCTTATAAAGCCGTGCCGTTGATTAGGAAGCAGCGGTGACCGATCAGCGATGATGAGGACGTGCAGGTGTGGATCGTCTGTAACCAGGGCGACGCTGATGAGTCTGGAGACACCCGTCACACTACACAGCTGACTTCCAGACCCGCAAAGCTCCTTAACCAAAACACAACTCATTTGTGCATTACAATCTTCAGGATTAAATGCCACAATGCTGAGAATCTTGCATAATGTGCCATCAGCTAATTCTGCTACAGAGTTGTTCCTTTTCTGAAGTCTTGTGTTAGCTTCTGTGTGATGAAGTACACTGTCATCATAATACAGGCCTTGCTGTACCCTAACACCAAAAAGATCCTCAATAGCAAGCATGTGGCGTACAGGAATTTTCACTGGATGAGGATTACCGAAAACCCTAACATTCTCTGACAGGTGTGCTGATTTGGCTGTCTCTTGTTTGCTGTTCTGTAGAGCATAGAACAGTTTTTTGACTGAGTCTTTGGCATTGTTCATGTACTTGTCAGCCTTGTTTGTGATGTCTCTCCATTTGAGGAATCTTGGACATGTTGTTGGACATGTGTGGTTCCATTAAAGAACCTCAGGAGTGTGCCATTAAATGACTCAAAAGAAAAAGTGGATGAAGCCCACAGGGGTCCCCAGTTTCTCAAGCTTGCAGAAATGTGTGTCATCAAGTGCACGTTGAATGTCATCTTGTCCTTGCCGTACAACTTCTCAAATTCCATTACAAGTTTCTTCAGTGCTTTCTCTGCATTATCAATATCGACCATTTGTATCTTTTCCTGAAGCAGAGAATAAATACCAAAAACAAGAAGAAAAAGATGGTTCCAATATTTCTTGGAAAGTACACCACAAAGCACTGGTAGAGCATAGAACAGAAGAAAAGATCTCCATTCTGAGGCTTTCCAATATTTCCGTTCTTTTACAGAACGTGGAACTCTAGTTAACTCTGCTGGGGGCTGGATTGCTAGTAACTACTTATCAATGACATTGGATTTTGTGCCTATGTACCATGGTTTGTGGAATCCAGCCATAATGTCATTAGCTGCCGTGTTACTCCGAGGCAAACACTATGCTGATATTCAGGTATAAACCCGTTTACCATCTGAAAGTTTGCTAGCTTCATTAATGGAGAGGGACCTTTCACTCCCATTACTGGCTGCTGAGGAGTTGCAGTCATAGCATGTTGAAAATGCTCAGATTCACATCTGAGAGAAGGTTCAGGATATATGTAAGAGTATGACCCTCCACCTTTATGATAGCAAAAGTCGCAGCCACATTGTGTTTCGAATTTGGGGACGAGCCACTGAATCTGAGCTACAGACCAGGGCATGCACCATAGATAAATGTTGTTGGTTCTGTTTGTCTGTCCATTGTATTCCATTTTGCTCCAGTTTTTGAAGCTCATCAACAAATGGAGTTAACAGAGTTGTCATGTTGGGTTTTTTCTCTCCAAACCAAATACATGGTATGCAGATATTATTTTCGTTCTTTTGGATCCAGCTCAATGATCTGGCACTGAATGGGCCATAGCTGACAACTTGAGCTCTTGAAAACTGGGATACCATCACTGTTCCATAGTAAGGACACGTCTTCTTCACTCATTTTACCACTCCTGATTAGGTTTTCATACTCCATTCCTGACTGTATGTCACTAACAATGCCATTAGTAGACCTTTTTCTTTCTAAAGTATTCTTGGGATTCTTGGGAATGTCCTTAATTTAGTTGATAAATTCAAAACTAAAAAATACGCCCCGTTTTTAATTTTGCGTCTGCATCAAACATAATGTGACATATAGAACACTGTGTCTGACTATTAACCTTACCTATATAGATGTGCATCCAGAACAGTAAAAATGTGGTTCATATTGTCCATACTGCCCATAAGCTTTATGAAATAGGTAATAAGTAGCTGGCACTGATCCTGGGAAATGTTCGTTAAACAGTTTGAGAAGCTCTTCAAGAGCTGTCCCTGTGAGGTTGTGTCTCAAAATGAAGGACATCAAAAGCAGCAGACTCTATCCTCTTGAGATAGGTGCTCCTGGGTAAAGGATCTCATCTTCCTCTGATCCCTACAAGAAGATGAAGAATAAAAAACTAAATAAACAAACTGATTAGCAATTAGACAGGTGCTTGCAGAAAGCATTTGCCTGGGCCAGTGACCAGTCTCAGTTTTAAAGATAATGATCATGATCCACAGCAGAAAGTTATTAGTTTATACTTTAGGCCATGCTACACTTCTCTACCAAATCTCATTACATTATACCTTGTGTTTTTAGTGGGAATCTTGCTGAGACACAAATAAACAGCTCTAAAACCATTGCTCCTGAAAATTGGAGACACAACGTAATATGCAACAATGCTATTTATCTTATACATTATTAATCAAAAGTGAGGGCATAACATGTCCTCCCTATATAACTTTGTAATAATAGGCTCCTTTTTATGCAGGGTTTTAATTTCGAAGTTATTTATTATAAGTCTGCAACTCATAAAGCCACACCATGAATATTTTATGACAATACCTGTGATAGATTTGAGTTTGTTCCTTGTTTCAGGTGAGGTGCTGGTTGAAAATCAGTTGTATGGTCATGGTGTCCCCTACAAACAATATCTGGCCTGTTCTGAAGTGTCTGTTGAATACAGATTTGTATGTCAGAGTGGCAAACATCTTCAAACACCACTTTTTATACAAATTAATTTAAAGAAGTGTTAAATATTTTAAAAGGACCATTTTAAATTACCTGTAATACATTTTTAATAGCTTGACCCTTAGCTATTACAATTATGTCTGTATTCTGAAGCAGTCTCTGCAACTGTCTAAATATTTGTGACATATAATTTGTAAAGTGAACTTCCAATAAATACACAGATAAATAAATAAATAAATAAATACAAATAAATACAAAAAAGCCATGTGACCCTTTCACAATTCTACAACAATTTTTTTAATATTAAATAGAATCCATCAAACCACATATGTGAAATGTAGATGTTGGTATATATATATATATATATATGCACCTGAGAATGTATGTTTGGATCTTGATGAGGACTCCCAGGAGACTGGGGATCTGGGGAGCCTGGCCTCTTCCATCATTATTGGTGACATCATTAACACTCTATAGAACATACATATTACAAATAAGTTCAGATGATGGATGAAAATTTTTCATCTTAAAAGTAAAGTTTTAGAAGAAAAACATAAAGATATATATATATATTGTGATGGGTGTCTCTGGACTCATCAGCGTCACCCTGGTTACAGACGATCCACACCTACACGTCCTCATCATCGCTGATCGGTCACCGCTGCTTCCTAATCAACGGCCCGTCTTTATAAGCCGCTTTATAAGCCGAGTCAGATAGACAAACGTCTCAAGCTGGATGCCCGACAAACTAACGTTTATTCTCTCTGCCCTCAAAAAGCAGCGAGTGTCCGGCAGCCCCACACGGAAGCACGCCCTGGACACCCACCACCCTCCGGGGTTGTTCACCGAGCCTACCTTGTCGTGTGATTCTTCACCCGCGACATCTGGTGGAGAATGCGGGCATAGACGTGAAGGATCACCGACAAGTGTTCACCCCGCACCCCACTTTTTTTTGTGTGTTCATCAGTTGCTGCGGAAATCGGCGCGCGCTCTGTGAGGAACCCCCGCTACCATCCTTGAGCTGGTGGAGGTGATCGAACTGGCGGATGCTGTCCAACATCGAGAAGCTGGAGACAGAGCGCCGCCGTTTCCCCGGAGGGTGGTCCAGGAGCGATGCACGCCGGAGGGCGCCTCACGCACAGTCAGCAGACCGGCCGTTCCCTTGCCTCAGGACGAGCCGATGCCCACAGCAGAGCACACGACACCGCCACGGACCTGGCTGGCGGGCTGTATCCTGCATCAGAGTCCTTCTCCGATGGCTCCCGAAGCAGACATCACCCTCAATGGGAAACGGATGAAAGCGCTCCTCGACTCCAGCAGTGCGGTCACACTCGTCCAATCTCAGCTGTGCCCGCCCCAGCCCGGGCAGAAGAGTTTGCTTCCAGTCACGTGTGTACATGGGGATACACGACAAGTTCCAGCTCGGCGTGTGACTATCTCCGCAGGCCCCGGTGTTTGGTCCGTCGAGGCTGGATTGGTAAAAAATCTCCCTGTGGCCGTACTGCTGGGGAGAGATTGGCCCGGCTTTGATCGCCTGCTCGCCGCCGTCACACAGCCCGCCAGCCCGCAAGGGAACCGCCGACGTCGCCAGCAGCCCCAAGGACCCCGTCACTGGCCGGCCCTGCTAGCCTCGGACAGCGGGAGAGATGGTGAGTCCCCCTCCCAAAATACTAATTTGTTTTATGATGTGTTCCAGCAGGCCTCCGGAGGGGGCTCATTTGCCAAGGAACAGCGGGAGGACGACTGGCTTAAGCACTGTTGGGGCCAAGTGCGGGTCATCGATCAGAAGGACATCCTCCCTCTGCCCCATCCTCTCTCGCACTTCATCGTCTGAGATAATCTGCTGTACTGTGTTGCGAAGCGAAGGGGGGAGGAGAAGGAACTTCTAGTCGTTCCACGAAGCAAGACGGAAACCATCCTGGAGCTCGCCCACTCCCATCCCATGGCAGGTCACCTAGGTGCAATGAATACCATCCAGTGGATCCGGGACCGTTTTCACTGGCCGGGCCTGGACGCTGACGTCAAGGCGTTCTGCCGAGCCTGTCCGACCTGCCAAATCACGGCGCCCAGGACTCCTCCCCCCAGCCCACTTATTCCATTACCCATCATTGAGGTGCCCTTCGAGCGCATCGGCTTGGATCTAGTAGGGCCATTGCCTAAGTCTGCCCGTGGTCATGAGCACATCCTGGTCATCGTGGACTATGCCACCCGCTACCCAGAAGCAGTCCCCCTGAGGAAAGCCACAGCGAAGGCTGTTTCTGCTGTCTAGCCGCGTTGGAATACCATCTGAAATCCTGACCGACCAGGGAACACCGTTCATGTCCCGGCTAATGGCTGATCTCTGCAGGCTGCTGCAGGTGAAGCAACTCCGGACAACAGTCTACCATCCACAGACGGACGGGCTTGTGGAACGTTTTAATCAAACCTTGAAGCAGATCCTCCGGAGGGTAGCAGCGGAGGACAAGAGGGACTGGGACGTCATGATCCCCTATGTGATGTTCGGCATACGAGAAGTTCCACAAGCCTCGACCGCCTTCACCCCCTTCGAGCTTCTCTTCGGCCGTCAACCTCGGGGCCTCCTGGACGTTGCCAGAGAAGCTTGGGAGCAGCAGCCTGCCCCTCACCGCACCGTCATCGAACATGTGAGGCAGATGAGGGAACGAATCGACCGGGTCATGCCATTAGTCCGGGAGCACCTCAGCCAGGCTCAGCAGGCTCAGCAACGATATTACAACCGGGCAGCCCAACCACGGGAGTTCCAGCTGGGAGACCGCGTCATGGTCCTGGTCCCCACGTCAAATTGCAAGTTTCTCGCATCATGGCAGGGGCCATTCACTGTGATAGAGAAGGTCGGGCCGGTGACCTACCGCCTACGGCAACCCGGAAAAAGACGAAATGAGCAGTTGTACCATATCAACCTGTTAAAAAGATGGAGCGGGACCAGGGACCAGATCGCCACCCTCAGTCTCACCGAGCCCGTGGTTGTCGACATTAATCCCCACCTGTCGGCTGCCCAGAAAGCCGAACTGCAGCACCTGGTCGGTCAGTTCCCGGATGTGTTCTCCTCCCGACCCGGGCAGACCAACGTCATCCAGCATGACATCAGGACGCCCCCTGGAGTGATCGTCAGGCAACGGCCCTATTGAGTTCCGGAGGCCCGTCGGCAGGCCATTGAGGAGGAAGTTCAAGAAATGCTGAAGTTAGGGGTAATCAAACCATCCCGCAGCCCTTGGTCCAGCCCCATCGTGATGGTACCAAAGCCGGATGGCACCCTCCTCTTTTGCAATGACTTCCGCCGTCTGAACGAGGTCTCCCAGTTCGACGGCTACCCCATGCCTCGGGTCGACGAGCTGTTGGACCGTTTGGGGAGAGCCCGGTACATCACCACGTTAGATCTCACGAAAGGCTATTGGCAGGTGCCTCTTACCCCAAATGCCAAAGAGAAGACCGCGTTTTCCACCCCTAGCGGACACTGGCAGTACCGGACTCTTCCCTTCGGCCTCCACGGGGCCCCCGCGACGTTTCAGCGTATGATGGACATCATCCTGCGGCCGCACCAAGCCTATGCGGCCGCCTACCTGGACGACGTGGTGGTCCACTCCGAGGCATGGGAGGACCATCTGGATCGGCTGCAGAGGGTGCTCTCGGAGCTTCGGCGGGCTGGACTAACTGCCAACCCCCGCAAATGTCACCTAGCGCAGTCTGAGGCCAAGTACCTGAGTTTCCAAGTCGGCCGAGGCATAATCCGTCCACAAGAGAAGAAGGTAGAAGCCATCCTCACCGCTCCCAAACCAGAGACGAAGACCCAGGTACGGGCCTTTTTGGGGTTGGCGGGGTATTATCGCTGCTTTATCCCTAACTTCTCCTCCTTAGCCTCCCCCCTGACAGACCTGACCAGGAAGGGGCAACCAGAGAAGGTGCGATGGACGACCGTCGCAGAGGAAGCCCTCGCTCGGATCAGGACGGCTCTGACGACAGCCCCTGTACTCCGCGCCCCGGACTTCAGTTGCCCCTTCCTGCTGCAAACGGATGCCTCCGACACAGGAGTGGGAGCCGTCCTGTCACAAGTTCAGGGAGGTGAGGAGCATCCAATTATTTACATCAGCAGGAAGCTGTCCCCCGCCGAGAGAAACTACACCACAGTTGAGAAGGAAGCCCTGGCCATCAAGTGGGCAGTCCTGGAGCTGCGGTACTACCTCCTAGGCCGCAAGTTCACCCTGGTGACTGACCACGCTCCTCTTCAGTGGATGTCCAGAGCAAAGGACACCAACGCCAGGGTGACTCGCTGGTTCCTCGCTCTCCAGGACTTCCACTTCGAAGTTCGACATCGTGCCGGGGCCACCAACACTAACGCGGACGGACTCTCTCGGATCTGGACAGCTTATGCAGGTCTGTCAGGGGTCATTCCCCACCCTCCCCATGTCTCACCCCTACTTTCTTCATTCATTCATAGGACCAGAACGACGCTTGGGGGGGGAATGTGACGGGTGTCTCCGGACTCATCAGCGTCGCCCTGGTTACAGACGATCCACACCTGCACGTTCTCATCATCGCTGATCGGTCACCGCTGCTTCCTAATCAACGGCCCGGCTTTATAAGCCGCTCTCACACGGAGTCAGATAGACAAACGTCTCAAGCTGGATGCCCGACAAACTAACGTTTATTCTCTCTCCCCTCAGAAAGCAGCGAGTGACTGGCAGCCCCACACGGAAGCACGCCCTGGACACCCACTTTCACGAGCACGAGGAAGACTTTGAGCACCAGCTGCACCTTTCACTTCTCTTTCACGAAGTACTTTTTGTTAATAAAATCCACCCTCCGGGGTTGTTCACTGAGCCTACCTTGTCGTGTGATTCTTCACCCGCAACTATATATATATAGAGAGAGAGAGAGAGAGAGAGAGTGAGAAGGACAGAGGGAGAGAGAGTGTAAGGGGGAAAAGCTTAAATAAACTTAAGTTCATGCAATATTTTTACCTACCCACTCAACTGTTTCCTGCACTTGGCCTTCCATATTGTATTTCTTAAATGCTGGTCTTGTGTACTGGCAACTGCTGAGTGGTCCAAAGTTATGTTCTCTGATGAAAGTAAATTTTGCATTTCCTTTGGAAATCAGGGTCCCAGAGTCTGGAGGAAGAGAGGAGAGGCACAGAATCCACTTTGCTTGAGGTCCAGTGTAAAGTTTCCACAGTCAGTGATGGTTTGGGGTGCCATGTCATCTGCTGGTGTTGGTCCACTGTATTTTCTGAGGTCCAAGGTCAACGCAGCTGTATACCAGGACGTTTTAGAGCACTTAATGCTTCCTGCTGCTGACCAACTTTATGGAGACGCAGATTTCATTTTCCAACAGGGCTTGGCACCTGCACACAGTGCGAAAGCTACCAGTACCTGGTTTAAGGACCATGGGGTCCCTGTTCTTAATTGGCCAGGAAACTCGCCTGACCTTAACCCCATAGAAAATCTATGGGGTATTGTGAAGAGGAAGATGTGATATGCCAGACCCAACAATGCAGAAGAGCTGAAGGCCACTATCAGAACAACCTGGGCTCTCATAACACCTGAGCAGTGCCACAGACTGATCGACTGATCGACTCATGCCACGCCGCATTGCTGCAGTAATTCAGGCAAAAGGAGCCCCAACTAAGTATTGAGTGCTGTACATGCTCATACTTTATGTTCATACTTTTCAGTTGGCCAAGATTTCTAAAAATCCTTTCTTTGTTTTGGCCTTAAGTCATATTCTAATTTTCTGAGATACTGAATTTGGGGTTTTCATTAATTGTCAGTTATAATCATCAAAATTAAAAGAAATAAACACTTGAAATATATCAGTCTGTGTGGAATGAATGTATACATTATACAAGTTTCACTTCTTGAATGGAATTAGTGAAATAAATCAACTCTTTGAAGATATTCTAATTATATGACCAGCACCTGTGTGTGTGTGTATATATATATATATATATATATATATGTGTGTGTGTGTGTGTGTGTGTATACCTGTGTTTTCCTTCTCCTGTATTCAGTTGTTCTTGGTAATTCGGAATCATTGTGTCACGGTTCATGGGTTTACTTACTCTTCCTTGCTGTGTCTGTGTGTGTGTGTGTGTGAGTGTGGGCGGAATCCAGAATCCAGACTCGTTTGTTGTGACAGAACGATCTGACCGTCATTATGGATTCAGCAGATGCACCTACACTGCGGGACATTTTGACAGCCAACAACGCCCGTATGGATCGACAGGACGAACAAATGATGGCTACTGGTCGAGCCGTACAAGCGTTGGTGTCACAGGTGTCCGAGCTCACTACCCAACTTCAACAACTGCGATCGCCCACTGCACCCTCCCCACCCCGCCTCCCCCTTCTGTTCCAGAGAATCGCAACGCTCACCACGAGCCTCGACTTCCCACGCCGGAGGTTTACGCTGGTGAGCCCAATCTTTGCAGAGCGTTTCTAACTAAATGTTCCATGTATTTTTCGCTGCAGCCGGTTACGTTTGCTTCAGAATGCTCGAAGGTGGCGTTGGTGATTACGCTGCTCTCTGGGCGTGCTGCTCAGTGGGGGACGGCGGTGTGGGAAAATCAACACCCGTGCTGTGCCTCGTTCCAATCGCTGTCGGAGGAGATGAGACGGGTATTCGATCGTGCCATCTTGGGTCGCGAGGCAGCCAGTGTGCTGGCGGATTTACGTCAGGGGGATCGTTCCGTCTCAGATTATTCGATCGAGTTCCGCACACTGGCTGCCGAATGCAAGTGGAACGAGGCGGCGCAGTGGGACATGTTCCTGCATGGGTTGGCTGACCGTGTTCAAAAGGAGATATTTGCTTTGGAATTACCTACTGATTTGGATGGACTGATTTCCTTAGCACTTCGAGTGGACTCCCGACTTCAGCGTCGCGATCAGCTGACTCATCTGTCCTCTGTATCGGAGTTTCCTGTGCATCCTGTTGGTGCAGCCAGTAACACGGTCAGTCCCGTCTTCGAACACGAACCCATGCAGGTGGGTAGAGCTCGGCTCTCCCAGGAGGAGAGGGAGAGAAGAAGATCAAGGGGCCTCTGTTTGTACTGTGGTGCTGCGGGCCATTTACTGGCTACCTGCCCGTTAAAAGATCGGGCCCGACAGTAGGACGAGGGTTGCGGTCTATCTCGGAGCGACCCCTCGTCTACGACTCTCCTTCTGGTGAGACTGCAGTGGGCGACCGATCTCCACAGCTGTAAGGCCTTATTGGACTCTGGGGCGGAAGGTAATTTTATGGACTGGACTTTTGCTCATCAATTGCACATACCCATAATTCCCCTCACCCTTCGGATTTCGGTTAACGCTTTAAATGGACAGTCGCTTCCTTCCATCACTCACACTACTGCTCCTATCACCATGATTACCTCCGGCAACCACAAGGAGGAGCTCACCTTCCTCCTCATTACTTCTCCCTTGGTTCCGGTCGTTTTGGGTCATCCTTGGCTGGTTCGTCACAATCCCAAAGTTGATTGGGGTCAAGACTCCATATCTTCATGGGGGGAGTCGTGTTTTTCTAACTGTCTTGTGTCTGCCTATCCTTCTGTGTCTCGTTCTCTGTTGCAGGAGGAGTCGGTGAACCTGTCAAACGTGCCTACGGAGTACCTCGACCTGAAGGAGGTGTTCAGTAAGTCCAGGGCTGCTTCTCTCTCTCCGCATCGTCCCTATGACTGTGCCATAGAGTTATTGCCAGGTATGTCTCCGCCTAAGGGCAAATTATACTCGCTTTCTGTTCCAGAAAGGGAGGCCATGGAGAAATACATTTCTGATTCTCTGGCAGCCGGGCTCATTCGTCCTTCCTCTTCTCCCGCTGGGGCAGGTTTCTTTTTTGTTAAAAAGAAGGATGGCTCCTTGCGGCCTTGTATTGACTACCGAGGGCTGAACAGCATCACGGTTAAGAATACTTATCCTTTGCCGTTGATGTCTTCAGCTTTCGAGAGGTTGCAGGGAGCATCCGCTTTTTCCAAATTGGATTTGCGCAATGCCTATCATCTGGTTCGCATCAGGAAGGGGGATGAGTGGAAGACCCCTTTTAACACCCCCAGGGGGCACTTTGAATACCTGGTGATGCCCTTTGGGCTGTCCAATTAGCCCGCGGTCTTTCAGGCTCTCGTTAATGACGTGCTGAGAGATATGGTCGACCGTTTCATTTATGTCTACCTGGACGACATATTGATTTTTTCTTCTTCTCTCCAGGAACATGTTCAGCATGTCAGGCGAGTGCTCCAGAGGCTGCTAGAGAATGGGCTTTTTGTCAAGGCGGAGAAATGCGTTTTTCATGCACAGTCCGTTTCTTTTCTGGGGTATATCGTCTCGTCCGAGGGAATTCGCATGGATCCCGACAAGGTTAAGGCTGTGGTGGATTGGCCAACCCCTGATTCCCGCAAGGCCCTGCAGAGGTTTCTGGGGTTCGCTAATTTTTACCGGCGTTTTATTTGCAATTTCAGCCAACTAGCCACTCCTCTGACTGCCTTAACCTCCTCCAGGACGACGTTCAGGTGGTCTGATGCCACCAACGTTGCATTTTCCAACCTAAAGAGCCGCTTCGTTTCGGCTCCCATTCTTGTTGCCCCTGATCCCACACGTCAGTTTGTGGTGGAGGTTGACGCATCAGAGGTGGGGGTAGGTGCGGTTCTTTCCCAGCGCTCTCCCTCGGACAACAAGATGCACCCTTGCGCGTTCTTTTCTCATTGTATGTTGTCTTCAGAGCGTAATTACGATATTGGTAACAGAGAGCTGTTGGCGGTTAAGCTAGCGTTGGAGGAATGGCGTCATTGGTTGGAGGGTTCGGGGGTGCCCTTCATCGTCTGGACCGATCATAAGAACCTCGAGTACATCAGGTCTGCCAAACGTCTTAACTCCAGACAGGCTCGGTGGGCCCTTTTTTTCGGTCGTTTTGATTTTTCCATCTCTTATCGTCCGGGGTCTAAAAACATCAAGGCCGACGCACTTTCTCGAGTTTTCGATCGTTCGAAACGTTTTTCCACTCCCGAGCGCATTATTCCTGAGGGGCTGGTTATTTCTGCCCTCACTTGGGAGGTGGAAACTAAGGTCCGCGCAGCCTTAGAAGGGGTAACGCCCCCGTCCGGGTGCCCACCGAGTCGTTTGTTTGTGCCGGAGAATTTACGGTCCGACGTTATTCAATGGGCTCATTGTTCTAACGTGGCTTGCCATCCAGGAATTAATCGCACTAAGTTTCTGGTTAAACAACGGTTCTGGTGGTCTTCTTTGGCCCGCGACACTCGAGAGTTTGTTTTGGCTTGTTCAGTCTGTGCGCGTGCTAAGACTTCCAATCGTCCTCCGGAGGGGTTACTCCAGCCGTTGTCAGTCCCTTCGAGACCCTGGTCCCACATCGCTCTCGATTTCGTTTCCGGTCTCCCACCCTCCCAGGGTAAAACGGTTGTTTTGACCGTTGTGGACCGGTTCTCGAAGGTGGCTCATTTTATTCCCTTGCCCAAATTACCTTCTGCCAAGGAGACAGCGGCTACTGTCGTTGATCACGTCTTTCGCATTCATGGCCTCCCGATGGACGTGGTCTCCGACAGGGGTCCCCAGTTTATTTCCAGGTTTTGGAGGGAGTTTTGTCGTCTGTTGGGGGTGAGTGTTAGCCTGTCCTTGGGTTTCCACCCTCAGAGCAACGGGCAGACTGAGAGAGCCAATCAGGATCAATCAATCTCGAAAGAGTGTTGCGGTGTTTGGTCTCCCAGAATCCGTCTTTCTGGAGCCAACAGCTCTCATGGGTTGAGTACGCACATAACTCATTACCAGTTTCGTCCACGGGCCTCTCACCGTTTGAGTGTAGTTTAGGTTACCAGCCACCTATTTTTCCCAGTCTCAATTCCGAAGTCGCGGTCCCCTCCGCCCACGCCTTTGTCCAGAGGTGCCATCGCACTTGGAGAAGAGCCCGAGAGACTCTTCTCCAGGTGGGGGCGCGCACCAAGGCTCAAGCCGATCGCCACCGGTCTGAGGCTCCCGTTTACGTCATTGGTCAAAAAGTGTGGCTTTCTTCCAGGAACATTCCGCTTCGCTCCGTCTGTAACAAACTAGCAACCAAATTCATAGGCCCTTTCACTGTCACTAAAATCATTAGTCCAGTGGCAGTCCGCCTCAAACTTCCTCCAGCGTACAGGAGAATTCATCCCGTTTTTCACGTTTCTAAAATCAAGCCCGTTTTTCGTTCTCCCATTAATCCGCCTGCCCCGGTTCCTCCACCGCCGCGTCTCGTAGATGGGGAACTTACTTATTCGTCGCATTCTGGACTCAAGGCGGAGGGGACGTGGAATTCAGTACTTGGTGGACTGGGAGGGTTACGGTCCTGAGGAGAGAAGTTGGGTTCCGGCCAGGGACATTCTGGATCACTCCCTTATTGATGATTACAATCTACGGGTAGGTTCCTCTGGGAGCGCCAGGAGGTGCTCCTAGGGGGAGGGGTACTGTCACGGTTCATGGGTTTACTTACTCTTCCTTGCTGTGTCTGTGTGTGTGAGTGTGGGCGTGGCTGGGCTTCGTTGACGAGCTGAGCAGGTTCAGCTGCGGCTCGTTATCACCGCTATTTAAGATCAGCTCTGTTTGTCTCCTGTTGTTAGATCGTCTGGTTGTTGTCGCTCTCCTTGGAATTTCCTCCACCCTTCGTATCATCCGGTTTGGGATTCCGGTTCCCTTCCTCATCGTCTCCGGCTCCTTTCTGTCGGCGTTCGGTTGCCTGCTGCTCCCTGTGACGCCAGCCTCTCTCCATCCGTGCTCGACCAGCTTCCTGACCCTCGTGTGGATTATATCTAATTATTGTCAATAAACTGTTACTTTGCATCGTGCATTTGAATCCAGACTCGTTTGTTGTGACACATTAAAGCACTTATATTTTTTGTAAATATATAGGTCTGAATTCTGCAAATAAAAAGATTGACAATTCTTATGTAGCAAATAGCATGCACAATAAGGAAGAAATAACATAGGATTTTTTTTTTTTTTTTTGCATATCGGGCTACAGTCAACAGTTAAGAAAAAAAAACATTTAGCTTAAAACTAAAATTCACCATTATCTCTATCTTTGTTGCACCCAATTTCTTTAACCAGCACTTATTTGTAGTTTTTGGAATCTTATTATCTTGTAAGTGCAGGTAAGATTTGTATGTCTTCATTACTTCGTCACTTCAGTAGCAGTGCATTCAGTTTGACCAATCACAGCCAATTCCTTGCAGTTCAATTTGGCCTATCAGAAACAAGCTATACAATTTGCAGGCAATTGTCCAATCACAGACTGCCATTTTAAGGCGATGAGCACAAATTGAGCAGGCAACGGATACGATATTTCAACGGAAATCATGTCGTTTCCTAGCTATGCTTTGTTTTATTTCCCTGACTCGGACATAGTGAAGGTAGATAGCACCGATATCATTTTAAAAGAACACAGACGAGCAGAGTACCAGGTCAGCTCCCGCGAACAACTCAGAAGTGAAGAGGGCTGTGCGCCTGACAAGTCGCGGCCGACATGGACAGACCAAGATACTGGCAGCAAAAATACTACTACTTGGTGGTAAGTTAAGTTTATTATTGTTACCGATTAGCGACTAGCTTTAAGATCACTTTGGGTGCATAAACTACTGTTCCACGTGGACAGTGTGCATATCTCAATGTTAATACGTGGACTATTGACGTTAACAGCAACACTTGTTAACGTTAGGTCTAGAAACTTCTGATGCTTATTCTATAAAGTGACTTTTTCTGTTTGATTAAAGTATTTATAAAAGCATTGTCTTGTCTTTACTAATAAAAAGAGTAAACTTACTATCCACAAGTTTCCGGGGGGCGCTACTGTAAAAAGGAACGTAGGTATAACTTCCGGTGAGGCGGCGGACGTAAGTATACCAATGGTATTTTGTGTCCTAATTTGAAAGAGCTAAGTGTTTTTTGGACCATTGTTTACTTTGTAAAGTTGCACACCTTTATGAGGGATGTCATTACAGTTCTTAGGGACAACATATGCTAAAATGACATTTGAACCAAGACATCAGAGCTTGTGTTATAGGGCATGCCAGATGAAGACAGAACACAGAAATCACTTTTGAAGAAACCTCACTTTCTGTCCAGTCATGTGCGCGATTCACTTTGCTTGTTGTAATGTTCGACCCACAGATCTTACTTTGGGAGTACATTTTCATTTGGACCTATTTAATAATTACATTCTTCATACAAGTAATATGAAGAATACAAATTATTTCAGAAGAATTTAATATTTTTGCCATACGCAGTTAATATGTGTGTACACTATTCTTCTATTACATCATATTCTTACTGGCATTTAATGGCACTGTCTAATTGGTAAATTCAACAGAAATTCAACAAACAAACACACACACACACACACACACACACAGACGGTTCGGCTTTTATTTGGGCATATACCATGAGTTGATCTATGGAAATTGTGGTGAATGATTATTCTGACGGAGCTTTAGTCTTTTGGCTGCTCTATTTTTTTTTTACTAACCACCAGATCGTGCTGTTTCCGACACTCTCGAAGCTTTGAATCTTTTCCCGAAACAGTCAGAAGAAAGTCTCAGTGTTTCACGAGGCTTCATTTGCCCGTAACTCCTGTCAACTGTTGAATGAATGAGTGTCACATCCTGCTTATTTACTCTGAACCGGAAGACGCTCCCAGTTTTGACGCAAGGCCTCATGGGGCGTAGGAAACTTGTGGATAAGTAGATCAATAAATGAAGTTATAAGCACTATAACGTACACCAGTTACCATCAAATCAAATACAACTGTACACTGTGAAATTAAATGAAATGGTGTGTGTGTGTGTGTGTAATTGCAGATGTTTACAAAGACTTAATCATGAAGAGAGATGCTTTTAAGAGAGGAGAAGACACCTGGAAGACCACTGCAGAGAAAGGGAAAAAAAACACCTGAAGCCATAAAGGTTTTAGATTTTTTTTTTATTTCTTTATTTTTATTGGTGAAATGTTAATTGTAATGTGTTGCTTTTAGAGTGCAAGTACATCTCAAAGTGCAGCTGCTGCTGCAATGGGAGACAGACTTAAAAGAGACCTCCAGAACCTGCAAAGAAAGAAAGCACCTGTAACCTCTACTCCAATGTCAGACGACTCGGATAACACTGACATTGACCTGTTTGAAAATACAGAGCAGAGACAATCAAGGAAAAGAGTAAGCAGTGTTTGCATTTCATATAAAATAATTCTTTTTTTTTTTAATGGAGCAAGGTTGGCTGCCATTTAATCTCAGAAGGAGATTCATAAAGCATGTTCTCTTTCAGGTGTCCAACCGGTTCCTTCAGTAGACTGAAATATGTAAAAGTATATTTTAGTTTTTTTATGGGAGCTGCAGGGAGCATTGGCTAGTTGCTCTTATATTTGTTATTTGCATGCTCTTTTGTGTGATTTTCTCATTTCTTTAAATCTCTGCAAGAGGTTAATTGTGCAGACTTACAGTAGCATGAACCACTGCATCACAGTAGACCCAAACATTTGAAATTGTGAATTTGAAATAAAGCCAAAATTATAAACATGACATTTGATGTAATCTTCATTTATTAAAAATACAAAATCACTAACATATTGTAATTGGTTTTTGAGCCTCTTCTAATCTTGTGTCAAATGTAACATACAGGCTGCACTGGAGAGTGACAATGAACAAGAAGATAATGTAAGCACGGAATTTGAGAACAGTCTTCTGCAGAGGACATCTCCCCAAAACAGTCCTGTCACGCTTGATGATGATATTGTCAAAGCTTTGAAAGGTAAAATACTAGGGATTAGAATGTAAATATGAAGCCATTGTTAAAGGATTCAGGTAACACTTTAGAATACCGTTTCTTACTTACTATATAACTAATAACGAATTATTGAAAAACTAAAATACAATTTTATGATTGTGTTAAGTAACAGTTAGCTAAACAATTACCATTAACCATAAGTAATTAATAAATAATTATCAAATATTTCTGCAGGACCTATTTGGATCCTGACACAGTAGTCCTTTTGTAATGTGAAAAGATTAGAAGGGTTATAAGGTTCAGATATTAATACAACACAAACTACCCAAGACTAAAAAACAAATATGACCCAACAGCTTCATCCCAGTGTTTCGGTAAATAAATAAATGATGAATTAAGTAACAAATATAATTAATAAACAAATCACCATTTTACAGAGTTTACTGTAGTTGGATAGTTATGGCAAGACCGTGAAGTTGTAGTTTCTTTCTGAAGCAGATTTCCTACTAAACTTGCGCACAAATCAATTAAGTTCTGCATATTTAATTTCTATTATAGGCTAATAACAGTAGTAATGGACTGTAACGCAGTTGCTACAGTGGTAGTACTTTGTACTTGTCCTTTTACTCAACTAGTTTTGAAAATGAGTAGGCCTAATAGAGTAATATTTTATTGGGCTATCTGTACTTTTACTCAAGTACTTGATTTGTGGGCCTCAACCTATTTGTGTATAACTGTTCAGTAGTAGTTCTTTCATAGTTATTTTTCTTGAACCTTAACTAGTAGATAATTAATATTAGTTCTTCAGGAGGTTTGACAGAATACATTAGTTATTGATTAGCTAACTGTTACTTAACACAGTTCTGAAATTGAGTTACATACTGATTACTTAAAGGGGTCATCGGATGCTAAGTTCACTTTTTCATGTTGTTTGAAAATTAATGTGTGTTGGCAGTGTATGTACAAATCTACCCTATAATGATAAAAATCCATGCAGTGGTTTTTAATTAATCTGTAAAAATAATATCCCCTTTTTCAAATCGAGCCGTTCTCAGATGCCTGTTGGTGTGGCGTCACACCGGCAGAGGTCGCTCCCACAATAGTTGATTGACATGCGCTCTTACTGGAGACCAGCTGTCACAGTCCAGTAACTTTCCATGTTTTGATGCCAGAGCAGGGATGTAAGTTAGACAAGAATATCTCCAATTCAGTGATTGAGGTGTTGTGTTGCTGGATGTAATAATGAACATAGTGGTCGTCATTTACTCCCGACATCTGAGCCGCTGAAGATGCAGTAGATTACGTTTGTTTGTGAAGGGAATGCACCTCCCGATCTACATAATATCAGTCTATGTTCGCACAAATCATTCATGATCCAGCTTCACTTACAGCAGAAGTGAGTATAAGCGTTTTTTTTTATGAATCTTTGCGATCGCCTTTCCTTAGGAAGTTTAGCGGCTAATGTAAACAGGTAAAAAGGGTGTTGTTTTACAAAACCATTGAGAATTTTTAATCAAAGTATATTAGAGACTTTTCATTAAGACCCTAAAGAATCATATGAACTTAAAAATAGGCATCCGATGACCCCTTTAACACAGCTTCCTTTGTAGTTAAGTTGTGAGTTAAGTGTTAATGAACAATTACCTGTTAGTTCTTCTATATTTCCTTATTAGTTATGCAGTACATATTCTAAAGTGTTACCAGAATTCAATCCCTTTTTATAGTCAGTCTATAGTTATAGTCTGTCCCATTTAGTTAAGTTAGATTAGGTTTAACCTATTATGAAAATTTCACTTTTATAAGGTGTGTAAACCAAATGGTACAAATCCGCCCACTCTGAACATGCCGATCCAGATTTCTCTTACGTCACTGAGATCTGAAAAGTTTGCATCATGAACTGTTTGTAAGGATCCATTTTGAAAGTTATATTTGTTGTGGGATGTTCTCCTGTTGTTTGTCATTTTAAAATGAATAACTAACACACAAAATCAGCACAATTCTTTCTCCCACGTAAAAAGAGGTATTTAAAATGTATAACAAATGATCTGTGGCGTATTTTGATCTGAAAAAGACATATATTGAGGAGATTTCTATTACAAAAAGGGCATAATAGGTCACCCTTAATGTTATAAATGCAATTGTTGTCTACAGAAGAAAATAAGTGCCAAACAATAACAAACACACTTGTCATGTTCATTTCAACGTGTTGGTAAGCGTACATAAAAATCTGTAGCAGTAGAGAGTAAGACTTGTTAATGTAGATTTTGGTAAGATTTACCCAATTTTGAATCCTTTTGCCAAACTAACTGGGTATTAAAGAGTCGTTGTTGGTTATATACTCATCCATCCATAAAAAAAATGAGTGACCATCTATACAACCATATGATTGTAGTTTGGGGCAACAGATATATGTGAAAATATCAATAATATATTTACAAGCATTTATTAAAAAAATGTAAATGGATGCTGCCTTTTTGGGACAGCAAAGTTCTTCCCTAAACGTACCCAATAGATTGATTATTAAACACTTGTTTAACACATTTATTAACATAATATTTAATTGTTATTGAAGAAATATTTCCGATGTGAATTGTGATGAGAAGTGAAAGAAGAGCAAGTTTGTCAAACTCTGGTTGATCACTTTATAAGCTAGATCCACAAACCTGACTCGCTGTGGTCTATAGCACTGCAGATGCTAAGTAATGGTTTCCAACGAGATTAAATGAACTTGACATGCATGTGTTTATTAAAAGTATTTTGACATGCATGTGTTTATTAAAAAGTATTTTATTTGGACTTTTTTTTTTTTTCCTTAAAACCCAATGACTTTATTCTTGACATTTTCATTACTTTATTCTCAACAGGTTATTTAAACTGTTCTCAAAAATATTAAGTTTAAGTAATTTTAGTAATTTACTTAAATAAAGTAGTTTTAGTAATTGAGTTTAATCTTGCAGAAAAGTTACTTTAATCTTGAGATGATTTATTTACTTTGTTTAGTGTGATGGGATGAAAAAATATTTAGATGAAGCTAATATGAGTTTATATATATATATATATAATTTTTTTAGGGTATTTTTGTCTTTGATAGGGTACCACAGCCAGTATGGAAAGGAAAAGTCATCTTGGTGACTCTTTATTAACAGCTATGTCAAAATAAGACAATGTAACCTTTTTAGCCACATTACCATTATGGTATATGATTGTTTGTTATATTTATAAATTTAACAAAACCTTATTAGCCGTAACCAACTTGCCATTATCCTTAGAATTTCCTGTCTTTGCACAACAAAAGTTTTAAAGTTACAGCAATGCTTCTTTAGAAAATACATTTTATTGAATCAATAGACCTTGATTAACTAAAAATGAAGAAGAACTCAAATGTGTGGGTTTTTTTTTTTATTTTTGTCTTGTAGAGCTTCCTGGGATTGTATCATCTCTCAAAGATGTCCTAGAGTCCATGAAAAGAGGCCCATACAGCTCAGGATCAAGTTCCAGTGAGCTGTCTTTTGCTGAATCCTCAGAAATGGTTAGGAAAAAAGTTATGATAATAAATTCATGACTGTAATAATTATTTTGTGTTTTTTGTATATGCTTAACCATTTAGAAAATCCATTAGCATAGTCATTGCTTTATATTTGAATTAAAATGTAAACAGTTTATAATAGTTATTGTTTCTTGTTTCTTACCCAGATTTCTCTTACTGATTCAGATGTCACAGTGTCCAAGAGGATGTATGACAGACTGAATAAGTCACGAGTTTCTCTTTTTATGCAAGAACTAGCCACTCTAATTTTTGGAAAAGAGAAACTAGCAAGATGTACTCTTACAGGGAAGTCGGGGCTTCAGACCTCGAAAGACCAATTGGACCCTCACAAGCTCACTGTTCTCATAGGTACAGTATGTGTACTACTTTTTTGTTGTCTTTACAGGTCAAGGGGGGCAATAGCAAATATTAATACCATTTAAATTACCATTAAATTACCATTAAATATTAATACCATTAATACCAACAATATTTGTTATGCATTATATAGTAATAGTTCGCGGTGTAGTTTTTCATTTGCAGTTAAACTAAATGTTTTCTTTTTGCTGAAATACTGTGAAACACAGTCAGGTCCATACATAAGAGTTAAGAATGTTAATAATGCTTTACTGGCAATGATGAAATCTGGACCCCTGAACATTACCGAAGTCTGGCTTTCGTCCTTTTTGATGCTTTGTCAGGATTTAACTACAGTGGTCTTCAGTTGTTGTTTGTTCGTGGGTTATATTTACTGCAGTGCAGAACACTGGAGTAACAGTGTTGTTTGCAGTTGCTGTTGTTTTTATGCGAGAATGATGGAGATTCGCTACTTTCCAGCATAGACCAAGCCTATCAAGTAAGGGTACTGTTGCCAGTGAAAACACAAGCCGGATCAGGGTTAACAGTCCTGAATCGTACTGTAATTTAACCAGACCACTAGGCATTAGAAAATGACTAAATGTGAAAACACATTTTTTTCTGTTTTTGTAACATGGGTTAATTTTGCTGAAATTTTTACAGTTTCTTTTTCCCCTTTCACAGACACTGTGATAAAAGAGTTCCCAAAGACGACAGTGTCTGAGGTGCGGGCCCTCATTTAGAGGAAGTGCAACAGCGAGTCAACCTCAAAGAACAGTCACTCTCCACTGGAAGGATGAAGATTGATGTTTGAGTTGTTACAGTTCTTGGTTAACTGTTTGGCTATTGCTAGTTTGTTAAAAATGCATTTGTTTGTCTTCTGTGGCTCCATATGTGGTTCAATTGTTTGATGCCATTGCTAGTTTCCTACACCCAGCCAGCAATGACATGTGGGGCCCAGATGGGTTAACTACGGGTTCCATGGGAACTGTGTGGGCATGGGCTTTGGCTGGGTGAAATCAGCAGGTCCCATGGTTTTGTAGTATGAGTCCTCTTGACAGCTCCATATGAGTTGATTACATGGGCCCCATAAGGGACAGGTAAGCATGGGCCAAGTGGGGCATGGGTTTGATCTTGGGAACACATATAGGGTCTTGCATGACATATTTATGGGCCAAGTGGGCATGGGTTTGATCTTGGGAATGCATATATGGGTCCTGCATTGGCATAATTTATGGGCCAAGTGGGCAAGGCTGGTTTGAACTGAACGCAACACATGGGTCCTGCATAGAATCTCTTTATAGGCTAAGTGGGCATGGTTTGAACTGGGAGCTAACAAATATGGGTCTTGCATGACATATTTATGGGCCAAGTGGGCATGGATTGATCTGGGAATACATACATGGGTCTTGAATGGGATATTTATGGGCCAAGTGGGCATGGGTTTGATCTGGGAACACATATATGGGTCCTGCATGGCATATTTATGCGCTAAGTTTGGTTTGAACTGGGAACACAAGTGTAGGGACCTCGATCTGCAGGTCCTGGTGGGGTGGTGGTGGGGGGCTTGTCCTGGGGGTAAGGTTGGCTCCTTAGCTACCTTGTGGGTGGAGGCCACCGCCTCTAGGTGGCTTGGTCTCAGGGTGGTGGCGCCGTGCGGTGATTGCGGGACTCTCTGGGGGGCTATGGTGGTGCGGGGTCCTGTCGGGATGATGGGGACCTTTGGTACTTGTCTGGCCGGTGCTGGCGGGTAGTCGCAGGTTCAACGAATGAATGAGCTGGGTAAAGTAAGTCGGCGAATAAGTGGTGGTTTAGCGAGTTGAGTTGAGCAAGTCAGTGTGCGGGGTGGTGTGGGGAGTGAGTTTGGTGGGGTGAGTCAAGGATACTGTAGGAGAGTGTGTTGGGTCGAGGGAGGGGGGAGTGAGTGAGCTGAGCTCACGGAATGAGTGAGAGAATCTGGTGGAGGGAGTGAATGAGCAATTGAATCAAGTGCACAGAATGTCTGTGAGTGAGTAAATGAGTGAGAGAATGGATGAATGGGTTAGATTGAGGAGAATGAGTAAGAGAGCGAGTGTGTGTGAGGGAATGGACGAGTGGGTCGGATGGAGGTGAATGAGTGAGTAGGTGTCCAAGGGTTTGAGCGGGTGAGTGACTGAGAAAGTGGGTTGGATGAATATGGGTGAGTGGATGAGCAGGTGAGTGGGTGGGTTGCGTGGAGGGAGGGAGGGTGGAGGAGGGTGGGGGGTCGGGGGGTGCTGCCTGGGCCTCGTGTCTGGTGGGGGTGGGGGGGCTGCAAGAGCCCTAAGAGCGTCGACAACACAAACGCCATGAGTGTATTTGGATGTATTTTTTGGAGAGATGTTTTGTTTTCTTTTTTCCAGAGATTTTTAAAAAATATATATTTTTGATTTATTTACCGGTATGTTGTAAAATTTAAATTGTTAAAGATTATATTTGTTGTTCAATGTCATATATCATGAGTGTATTTTGTATTGTATTTTTTGGAGGTTTTTTTCAGAGATTTTTTTAAAATATATTTTTTAGTTTACCTGTATGTTGTGACATTGTTTTTTTAAGATAATTTTTGTTGTTCAATTTAATATATTTCTTGCAGTTCAAAACATCAAGTGTCTTGTATTTATCTTGTACTTATATTCATCTTCGTTTTTCTTAGATTGTTTCCTTAAACCATTTGGCATGGTTGGGCTTAGATAGGCCTTGCATGAATTGCCCAGTTAGGACCAACATAAGATCCTTACAGAGCCCACTTTAAGCCCATATGGGCATTCACGGTTGAATCCTGGTGCAAGCCCACTTTAAACCCCTTTGGGCAGGTGGGGCCCAAATGGGTCTGTCATGAATTGCCCGGTTAAGACCCACATAAGACCCTTACAGATCCCACTTAAAACCCATCTGGGCATCCACGGCTGGCCCCCATGTGGATCCCGGGTGCAAACCCACTTTAAACCCCTTTGGGCAGGTGGGGCCCAAATGGGTTTGGCATGAATTGCCCAGTTAGGACCCACATAAGACTCTTACAGATCCCATTTAAAGCCCATCTGGGTAGCCATGTTGCAGAGCCCACTTTGGACCCATTTGGGCAGGTGGGGCCCAAATCAGTCTGACATGAATTGCCCAATTAAGACCCATGCAGTACCCTTACAGGTCCCACTTTTAGTACGTCTGGGCTTCCACGGCTGGCCCCAATGTGGATCCCGGGTGCAAGCCCATAATGGGGCCCACATTTGCCGCCCATGAAGCCCTCATCTGGGCCCCACATGTCATTGCTGGCTGGGCAAATGCTCTTTAATGATTTATTTGTTTTTATTATTCTTATTTTGTGTTAAATGGAGCTTTGCAGATCACTTATCTTTATTTTTTGTGAACATATTTTGGCTAAAAAAATTGTCAAATTAAATAAGTTTTGTACTTTTGAAAATGTGTATTTGATACTGTCTTTACAGAAACAGTAGTTTGCATTATATTTGTAATATATTAAACTTTTGTTATAAAAAGTATATTTTTAATATTTAAAAAAAATGTATTATTGGCATACTAAATGGTTTTTTTTAAATATATATTTTTAATGTATTAAACCTATATTTCTGGCATATTAAATGATTTTGTAAAATATATTTTTAATATATTAATAGTCAATTCTTAAGTGTTAAGAAAATACATTATATATGAGCTTAATGTTATTTAAAATATACTGGGAATGCATTAATTATTAGCTTAAAATAACTTTGTAATGTACTTCTAGTACAACATCTAAGTGTACTCTAAATAAAATTAAGCGAAGTATAGATAAAATACACTAAATGTACTTGAAGTGGGTCCATTTTAACAATTTTAATACATTAAATATATTGCAAATAGATTAAAATTGATCTTAAACATATCTTGAAATGCACTTAATATACTTAAAGTTGTTTCAAAATAATACATTTAATATGTACTTAGTATAGTGCAATTTAAATATATTAAGTATGTCCAAAAAAAGTACAATGTAAAAATATTTCTTTTTCACCTGGGTATAACAGGTTGATAATGCATTTGTAACGGTGGGAACGAGACGAGAGACGAGCGGATCCATTTGCATGCTTTTATTGGGACGAGACAGATACATAGTCGAGCAGGCAGGGTCGATACAGGAGCAGACAGGTGTATGAGGGCTAGGCAGAGAGTAATCCATAAACAGGCGAGGGTAGATCAGCGGCGTACGTTATCCAAAGGGCGAGGCAGGAGAATGGTCAGACAGGCGAAGCTTCAGAAAAACGATACAAAGTAAAACAAGAAAACTAGACACAGGAACACAGGGAGAAAACGCTTTGTATAACTGCTAGGCACATCAATACTCGGCAGTGAGTGACAGGAAGACCGGGGCTTTTATACTGTCCGTGATTGGTGCTAATGGTAAGAGCAGTGGCTGATGGGTAATGGAGTCCGGGGTGTAGTGCAACAGTCAGTGTGAGAGAACAGAGTGAGGTGAGAGTGACATCTGGTGGTGAGCGGAGAACAGGACACCGACCAGATTCGTGACATAGCCCCCCCCCAAGGAGCGGCTTCCAGACGCTCCAACAGAAATAACAGAAAAAACAGTCCAGGGGAGCGGTGGGGGGGCCAGGGGACTGAGGCAGAACCGGCTGGGCAAGGGCCCTCCAGAGCGGAGCCAGAGGCGGAGCATGAGGCACAGGCGTACTCCAGGGCGGAGCTAGAGGTAGAGCAGTCCTCCGGGGCAGTGCAGGAGGCGAAGCGGAACTCCTCCAGGGCGGAACTGGAGGCGGAGCAGGACTCCTCCAGGGCGGAACTGGAGGCAGAGCCGGACTCCTCCAGGGCGGAACTGGAGGCGGAGCCGGACTCCTCCAGGGCGGAACTGGAGGTGGAGCAGTCCTCCGGGGCAGAGCAGGAGGCGGAGCAGGACTCCTCCAGGACGGAACTGGAGGCGGAGCAGTCCTCCGGGGCAGAGCAGGAGGCGGAGCGGCCCTCCGGGGAGAAACAGGAACCCGCGTTACGGACTGGGACCTGGGGAGAACAGGGACAGAGGAGACAGACAGAAGAAAGGAAGAAGCAGAGAGTATTGAGGTTAACGCCCCCTCCATAAGAGGTTCCACAGCTGACGCTGACACATCTGGAGGCATTGGCGCAGCTTCTCCGGGGAAGGCCTCTGGGGCGGACTTGAGGCCAGACGGGAGCTCTGGAGCAGGCTTGAGATCAGACGGGAGCTCTGGAGCAGGCTTGAGATCAGACGGGAGCTCTGGAGCAGGCTTGTGACCAGGCGGGAGTTCTGGAGCTGGCTTGTGACCAGACGGGAGCTGGGGCGGAGCAGGAAACCGCGTTATGGCCTGGGACCTGGAAACAGCAGAGACAGAAGAGGTAGAAAGAATTTGGGGAGAAGTAGAGAGTCTGCAGAGGGACGCCGCCTCCATGGGAGGATCCACAGCCGAAGCTGACACCTCAGGAGGCACTGGCGCGGCCTCTCCCACCGGTGAGGTCTCTGGGTCTGTCTCGTGGTCAGACGGGACCTCTGGAGCAGACTTGTGAACAGACGTGGCCTCAGGAGCTGACTTGTGAACAGGCATGACCTCAGAAGCTGACTTGTGAACAGACGTGACCTCAGGGGCACAGTGTGCAGCCCACACACACCAAATGGCAACCGCCATTAAAGGAAGAGCAGTAGCGGGAGGTTGTGGTGGGTCCAGTACGCTGACTATCATGATAGGCCGTGATCCTGAGATGTCTGACGAGATGTGACTTGACTTAGGGTCGTCGGACGGGGCATGACCTGACTCTGGGTGGTCAGACGAGACGTGATGTTGCTCAGGACGGACAGATGAGGCGTAACTTAACTCTGGGCCGTCAGGCGAGACATGACTTGACTCTTGAAGATCAGCGGTGACTTGACTTGGCTCATGGAGATCAGCGGTGACTTGACCTGGCCTGTGAAGATCCATGACCTTACTTGACTCAGGAACTACGGCTGTGACTTTGCTTGACTCAGGAGCCACGGCTGTGACTTTGCTTGGCTTGGTTTGAACGGCTGTGACGTGACTTGACCTGGCTGGAACAGCTGGAACGTGACTTGACTTGGCTGTGACTTGACTTAGTAGGAACAGCAGCTGTGACGTGACTTGGTTTGGCTGTGACTTGACTTGACTTAGTAGGAACAGCTGCTGGTGCAGGTTCAGAAAAGGCAGACATGACTTTGACCGGTTGTGGCCTGGCTGACGTGGCGTGAGCAGGCGCTGGCGGGGCTGACGTGGCGTTAGCAGGCGCTGGCTGGGCTGACGTGGCGTTAGCAGGCGCTGGCTGGGCTGACGGGGCGTTAGCGGTTATCTTTGCGACTGGCTCTGGCGTGGCGGTCATCTTTGCGTCAGGCTCTGGTGTGGCGGCCCTATTGTGCAGTGCAGGCTCGGGCTCCTGAATGATGGTGGAAGCTTGACTGGACTTGGAAGCTTGACTGGACTTGGAAGCTTGACTGGACCTGGAAGCTTGACTGGACCTGGAGGCTTGACTGGACCTGGAAGCTACAGCCGTAGCCTGACTTGACTCTGGAGCAGCGGCTGAAGCTTGACTTGGCTCTGGAAAAACAGCAGCAGCTTGGCTTGGCTCATGAGGATCCGTTGTAACGGGACTTGACTCCTGAACAACATGGCTTGGCTCAGGAACAACATGGCTTGACTCAGGAACAACAGCTGTAACGTGACTTGACTCGTGAAGAACAGGTGTGACTTGGCTTGACTTGTTGGGAACAGCTGTGACCTGGCTTGACTCGCGGAGAACGGCAGCTTTGGCTTGACTTGACTCTGTGTCTTGACTTGACCCAAGGGTAGCCGCCGCGGCATTAAGGAGCGCCATTTTAGCTGCCCATACCGTCATTAGGGGTGAGTCCAGCACGTGGGCCATCATGACCACAGGTGGCATCCGGGTGCTGACCACAGGTTCAGGAATGGCGGCCATCTTGTTCAGAGGCTCAGGAAACACAGCTGCAACTTGACCTGACTTGGAAACTTGACTTGACTCTGGAAATACAGCTGCAACTTGACTTGACTTGGAAACTTGGCTTGACTCAGGAAATGCAGCTGCAACTTGACTTGACTTGGTAACTTGACTTGACTCAGGAAACGTAACTGTACCTTTGAATGGCTCTGGAATGGCAGCTGTGACGTGATGGAGCTCTGTGATTGCCGCCATTTTGTGAACGGGCTCCGCCGTCGCCGCCATCTTGTGAACGGGCTCTGTTGTCGCTGCTGTATCATAAACGCGCTCCGACGCGGCCGCCATCTTGTGAACGGGCGCAGCTGTCGCCGCGACTAGATGAGCGCTCACGGCAGCCGTCGCCATGGCTTGAGCGCATTCCTGCACGGCCGCCATTTCACGAGCGATCCAGGCGGCAAACGTGTTTGTGGGATCGTGCTCCGGCATGACCGCCAATCTGCGGGTGGGACGCGCGGTCGCCATTACCGCGTTGTCGCGTTCCCTCTCTGCGACCCCCACGGTGCACGGCGAACCCACACACGACAGCGCAAAGTTCATGTAAGCCTCGAGCGAAGAGCGCGGACCCTCGCGTCTAACGGTGTGTTCCACCGGGGCGTCAGCGTCAACGCTTCCCATTGACTTTGAATGGGTGACGTCAAGCGTTGCCGAAAAGAATTGTGGATCCGTCGGCGGCGCTTCACTGGCGTTGCTCGCGGTAGAAATTGAGAATTTTTCAACTTCTGCCGCGAGCAACGCCAGTGAAGCGCCGCCGACGGAAGCGTCAGCCAATCAGGATCGCTCTATGCAAATACAGTAGCCAGGCGGGAGCCAATCACGTTCATCCTGTTCAAGAGCAGCAAACTGAGGATAAATTTTAAAATGGAGGAGAAACTAATTATTGCGGTGGGCAATCACCCGGTCCTTTATGATATATTTATGTTGAATGACAATGAAGCTGTATCCAAGTTTTTGTTGTTGAGTTCCTATCTAATTTCATTGGCTGACGCTGCTATGACCATGGCGTCAGTGCCAAACTTCAGCCACGCCTTCCGTCAAGCGTTGACGCTGACGCCCCGTGTGAACACACCGTAAGCCTTGCTCTTAACGGCTCATTCACACCGTCACAGAACACCTCAATTTTAGTACAGTCCGGGAGGGTGGAGTAATTAGAAATCGAAATAAACTCACGGGCATACTGTTCGAGGGTGTGGGATCTCTGTTTGATTCTGCAAAGAATTCTGTCTGAGTCCATATCTGAATGTCCGGGAGTGAAGCTGCTGGATCCTGTGGTGGCCGAGTATTCTGTAACGGTGGGAACGAGACGAGAGACGAGCGGATCCATTTGCATGCTTTTATTGGGACGAGACAGATACATAGTCGAGCAGGCAGGGTCGAAACAGGAGCAGACAGGTGTATGAGGGCTAGGCAGAGAGTAATCCATAAACAGGCGAGGGTAGATCAGCGGCGTACGTTATCCAAAGGGCGAGGCAGGAGAATGGTCAGACAGGCGAAGCTTCAGAAAAATGATACAAAGTAAAACAAGAAAACTAGACACAGGAACACAGGGAGAAAACGCTTTGTATAACTGCTAGGCACATCAATACTCGGCGGTGAGTGACAGGAAGACCGGGGCTTTTATACTGTCCGTGATTGGTGCTAATGGTAAGAGCAGTGGCTGATGGGTAATGGAGTCCGGGGTGTAGTGCAACAGTCAGTGTGAGAGAACAGAGTGAGGTGAGAGTGACATCTGGTGGTGAGCGGAGAACAGGACACCGACCAGATTCGTGACAGCATTGCTAGTGTTGATAAGGTAGGCCTTTGTTTACCTTTGTTCATTGTTGTTTTTTTCATGATTTCAAATAAGAATCCCCCAAAGGCTTTTTTAGTGCAAACCATTAGCACAAAATTATGCAAAGTAACTACTTGAGCATTAGTTAAAGCCCAAATTATGCAAAACAACTAATTGAGTTGAAATAATTTGCTGACAGCTTAGTCACCCCCAGTTAAAAAAAAATCCCATCTGCGCCCCTGCAGTCACCTGCTTCGTTTCTAAATGAATCAGCTGTTTGAACGCTTCGTTTGAATGAATGACTACTAAATGACTCACTTATTAAGACAGAGATTTACCACCACCTACTGGCGCTTTTAGTTTTAAATTTAGGGTAGGCCTAGCCTATCTTTTCTTTCTTTCTTTCTCTTTCTTTTTTCTTTTTCTTTCTTTCTCTTTTAATATTTTAGTATTTATTTGTTTTTTGTGTTGAATTAAAATATATCTTTCTAAAGCTATATTTTGTAATATCTATTCATTGCTTTTCTAAATTAACAATAATGACTTTGAATTATCTTTAATAATAACTTTATATTTAATTAATTGACATATGATGTGTTAATTTATTGTTCTTTTCTGTTTTGTTGCAGAATCAACAACAGAAAAAGGAAACAAAACCACTGATCAAGACAACCCAAACCAAACAGAAATGGTACCAAATGTGACATCGCTTTTTCAGTGGGTTAGCACTGTAGTACCTGTATTAGTATTATTAATACTGTTTATTGCCTGTTTCATCATACTTTACTTGAGAAAAAAAGAGCTCAAGCTCCCTTCTTCTCATCAACCATAAGCGTCTGCTGTGTACAAACATCTGTCAGACATCTGTAAGATGTCAGTTTTACATACATTCTAAATCATAAACATCTTAAAGACATCTGATAGACGTCTATTTGACGTATTGCAGATGAGCAAACACTCAAAAAATATATCTTGCCAATGTAAATCCAGATGTCAAATAGACATCTCCGAGATGTACGTGTGCTATGTAGGGGATCTACAGAAGTCAGTTTAGCTCAAAGGGAATCATTTAAGATTGAACAGAATCTCCGTTTTACAGCGGATCAATGAATCGGCCAGTGATTCATTGAGCGAGCCGTATAACATCAATTCTGTACTGGATACTACTATCCAAAATATAGTGAAAACACTATTTATTAGCACGGTAACAAGGTCGGCAGTTTAAGACATTAATTTATAAGCACAAAACACAAGATACTTCTCTTTTCAATATGAATAGGAATTTATTGGATAAACCTAAGACATATACACTAATCTAACACATAGATGCGCATTCACACATTCATACAAGTTGCAGAAAGAGAGAGAGATGAGGAAAGAATGAGGTTAGAAGAGTGAAAATGTGAAATCTAGCATAAGTATATGCAATTGCTTAGACCTGAACAACCATCAATCATTTAATTAACCCTCGCGTTGAGTTTCTCAATGAGGTTATTAAACTATATTAAATGCACCAGTTCAGCTAGAATCAGGAGGTTGTACCTGCGTTGCCTTTGTGTTAAGGGGTTTCCTTTGATGACGTCGTTGCAGAAAGGGGTTCCCCAAAGTTGCTGATTGGTTGGAAGTCCGTGGTCGTTCAAAGAACGCAAAAAGCAGCGGCAAAAATGATGGCTAAGGGCATGGCTAAAAGAGATGGCACAAAGCACAAACTAAAAGCAAAATTTTATGGTGTCCTGTGTTTTTAAACTCAGTTTTGGACACATCCCAAAATGGTGTCTTGACCAATTAGATGTTGTCTTAACTCGGGATATTGCTATGTGTCTCCTCCCAAAACATAAATCAGCACGTTATCTTATCAGTCACATGGTCAGAATTTTCCCGCTCTTGCAGAGTATAATTTGGCCATGATTCCTATAGCATGAATACAATGCACTATTATGCACTATTCAAGTTTGATAAGGTTATATCTACAAGTTATAATATGCATATTCACGTAAAAGCATGAGCTTCACGAGAGTGTGAAAAGATACTGCTTTTTGCCTTTAGATCTCTAAAATGTACTGGTATATTCTCAGGAACATTTAGAACTGAATAAACCTAATTGTATTCATTATGTGAAAGGTGATCTTGTATTAAATTCTGCAGATGAAATAATGCATTGTGCAATTATTGTGTTGACATATTTATATTTCTAAACTTGTGGTGCATTATTAGATTAATGTTAGATGTTTTGGATTACTCCAGCAAAGTTTAGCTCCAGCCCCAATTAAAAACACCTGAACCAGCTAATCAAGGCCTTTCTTTGCATACCAGAAACTTCCAGGCAGGTGTGTTGAGGCAAGTTGGAGTTAAACTCTGCAGGACATCAGCCCTCTAGGACCGAGTTTGGAGACACCTGGATTAGCTCTCCTCATTCCCTGCATTGGATTTTGCAGAGAAATTTGACCAAAACTCCCCATTAAAGACCAGGGCATTTTAGGAGGTCATCCTCCAGGGGTTTAACAGGACAGATTTGTCATGAACTTGTGCACTCAGTGCCAAGAATGGTCAGAGCATTATGATTTTACATTTGTTTTTTAATCAAGGTTGTTATCTCTTCATTAACCCAAAATTGGTTTACTTATTTTACAGATGTTAATAACATATTTTCTAAGTTTTTTATTAAGTAATATATTTAAGAAATGTTAATTTTGCCAACTTTACATTAATTGTATTAGTGACCATTAAGAAAAACAATACTTCGTATTTGTTCAGAGGGGGTTATGCTGAGTACTGTATATCACATGGAACTGATAACATAGATATTATACTTCAAATTCATGATATTATATAGATCACTACCTCGTCTTGTGCTCACTTGCTAGAGCTGTCATTCAAACCACTGAAGGCAGAAACTTGTTTGATTTCTCTGAACTTCTTTGTTTACCTGTAAATACAGATGAACTCAGTGTAGTAACTATCAATATGGGCACTATTTTCTCTAGCGTTCTAGACACTGTTGTTCCCATCAGGTTAGAAAGGTTAAGAAACATCCTGCACCAAGGTACAAGTCATATTTATGCTCTCAAAAGAACATCTCATAACCTTGAGCTCAAGAGGGTTTTGTTTTGACACAGTGACTAAATGAATTGAGCATTGAGACAAAAAGAGCAGTTACACGCAGGTGTAATTCTCCTGTCTTTGCAAGTGCTGATGTCCTTTTTTCCCCATAAGGTTATTACAGTGGGGTTTGTTTATATAATTTGCCAGATTATTCAGAGTTACAAAAACATCTAAAGTCTACTTCTGTAAAAACCTTTAACTCTAATACTGTATGTCAACAAAATGAAACCTGGTTTCATAATGTTCAGATTTCTGTTCTAGAAATGTATTCAAATATTTAGGTGTGAATTCTTTTGACTTGTGACAGTGATTATATCTCCAGCATCCTGGTGCCCAGTGTCACCATAGTAACTCCACGCCTAGTGAATGGAAAACATCAAACATCAGCTGACATGCAAACTAAACGACACATGTCAGTGTATTAAGAACTGGTCTGTTCACTATGAGAACAAGCTTCAGTGTCATTATGTTCATACAATACAGAAACACAATACAATGAAATAATACAAAATGCTCTGCTTTTGTATGCCTGGTGTTGTTGGAGGAATAATATGTCAAACTGAAGACAAATATTAACATGATAATGAAAAATAATATATATACACCAAATGTTTACCAAAAAGTTTTGATGCGACACACAAAACCAAAGGTAAATATGCTGATATAACTATAAGACAACCTGAATGAAATTTGATTTGCAAATTCATGAGGAGGCTGTATGTTTGACCATTTTGTTTCATGTTAGGGTTTAGTTGTATAATTTTTGGGGGAATATAAGTACAGTCCCATTCAGACAATAAACATGAAAATGTGTGTGTGTGTGTGTGTGTGTGTGTGTGTGTGTATGTGTGTATGTGGTCCTGATATTCCCTACATTATTGAGACCAAATGTCCCTGCAAGAATAGTACAACCAGGAAATGTTGTCCTTGTGAAGACATTTTTGGTCCCAATGAGAAAACAAGCTTATTAATCATACACAATTATGTTTTTTGAAAATCTAAAATTGACAGTAGCCTTGTGTGAGGGGTAAGGTTAGGTGTAGGGTTAGGGTAATATGATAGAAAATACAGTTTGTACGGTATAAAAACCATTACATCTATAAAATGTCCCCATAAAACATGAAGACCCAACATGTGTGTGTGTGTGTGTGTATGAGGGCAAGTCAGAAAGGGAGGTGCTGTGGTATGTTTCTTACTAAACATCTGCCTACTCACTTGCTCATCTGGTCTGTTTAGAAAGTTACTGCTGTCAGTCCGATCCAGTATGTCACTCTGAGAGAGGAACTATGAGGCAGATTTTTCTGGATCTGAAGCCCAGATATGAAGAGAAAAAAAAAAAACAGCACAGGTAATTATTGTTTTAAAAAAAGTCAACAACTGATTTATTTTATATATTTAGTTATTGATCAATTTATTCAGTGTATCTTTTTTTTTTTGTTTTCTGTTCTAACAGCTGTTGGTGCTGTTAAACAAAATTTGTTGTCTTGTTTTCAATTTCATTTCTTTTCATTTCTTTACAGCTCTTGAATGTTGGTCTGGTTTTGCTGGTGGATCTGGTCGGCCGTCATGGTCTTTCTTGTGATTCTGATTGACCAGGCAAGCCAGCCAGTGTTCAGTACATTTGGATGTTGAAACACTGTGAGTGCATTTTCATTTGTCTGTGTGTACTTTAATAATAATAATAGTAATAGTTATCGTTTTGTTTACTATCATTATAGGAGGCTTTGTATTTTGAAAATTAGGTGTGAAAAAATAATCCAGTTTTCTTTTAATTTTAATCTAAAACAGATGTTATTTGTCTGACTGATATGACTCGTTAGTTGAATCGTTACCAAACATTTGCTGAAAACAATGTAAAAGTCAAATTCTCTCTCAGGCATCTTAAATATGTATTAGTAACTTTGGAAAAGATGAACTATAATCGTGAGCCCGATGATTTCCGATCATCTCCGATCATGTCACGTGTTTGCTTGTGACGTCACTTTCGTCTGACGTCATCGAGGCACGCATGGCAAATTGACACGGAAGTGTTACGATACATTCTATTGTGTACTATTAGTACTAATGTACTATTTCACCTTCAAATAAGACATATTTATGTTATATATTTTAATATGTTATAAATGAATGTAATTTGGTCATCATGATTATCAGGTATGTTTGATGAATTCAGAACGAAACAATGTTTGGACAAAAGTGAGTCATAGCTTCTTATCGAAGGCCTGATGTATCTGTGTTAGGCCTGGTTTGTTTTGTTGTTGTTTTATTTTAAACAAGCATTAACAGAAACAACATTAATAGATCAAACAGAATAATTAATGACTAAGTGGTCTATCAGTATGGAAATAACTGTATTTATGTTTGTAACATTTTTATTTTGTAATTAGCATTAGCATTTGTATTGACAATTGTTTGTACTTAATAGTTTGTGCAGTTTGCTTTAGTTGATAATTTGACTTTCCTATAGTATCACAGTGCATTGGAGATCAAGTAAAAATGCCTGTTTTAAACCATTTACTGAACTGTAACATATTTAGAGATTAGTTTAGTATGTACAGGAAGAAGATGATGAAGATGATGCAACATCCAATATTATATTAAAGGGAGTAAATCAACACATTTGCTGATTTAGTTTAGCCCCAGTGCTGAGGGTACAATCACCCCCAAGTGTCTCAATATAACTTTACACTTAAAAATAAAAACAGTATTACTCTCTTGCACTCTATCCAGACCAAAAAGAATTAATTAGTCCATATACATATCCCTCATGAGCAAACAGCATAATATCCAAACATAAAGTAAATTCACAGACCATTACAAAAATAAGTGAGTCATTTATCTGATGCTCTGCTGGCTGAGATTAAGAAATGTGTTTTCTTTTTCTGCAGTTGCTTCATCTGTGTATTTGCAGTGCTGATAAATAAAGGTAAGCAAGAAGCAAAACTGCGTTTGAAAGATTAATTTATGCAGCATGTATTGTATATTTACAGTTTGTATGATTTTAGTGTGTCCACAGGTCACAGTAGAGGCTGTTACTGGTGGTTCTGTTGTCCTGCCATGTTCTTCAACTCAGCGTGATCTTAAACTTCAAGACATTGATGTGTATTGGGTGTATAGTGGCAGCACAAATGTGATTGATATAATCAAGGGTGAAGAATCAGAAGCGGGACAAGACCCACGGTACAAACACAGAGCTAAAACTTTCCAATCTGATGCGTATCTGAGAGGAAACTTCTCCATCAAACTTACTGCTGTCACTCACGCTGATGCAGGAAAATACACTTGTCTCATCACACATTCATCTGAACATGAGACTGTAGAGCTGATCATCAAAGGTGTGTGAAACACGTTGATTAATGTATGATGTTTTTAATTACATTTAATAAAATAAAATCTGAGGGTTTGGTTTAGTCTGAATGCTGCTGTATATAAATGTAAGATGGATCTTTTGTGTTGTAATGTTGTTTGTTCTTTTCTGTTCTGTTGCAGAATCAACAACAGAAAAAGGAAACAAAACCACTGATCAAGAAAACCCAAACCAAGCAGAAACAGTACCAAATGTGACATCGCCTTTTCAATGGGTTAGCATTGTAGTACCTGTATTAGTATTATTAATACTGTTTATTATTGCCTTTTTCATCATACTTTACTGGAGAAAAAAAGGAGCTCAAGCTCCCGTTTTCGCATCAACCATGATTGAAGAACAAACAACAGTGACATAAACACGTATAAAAGTTTCACTTTACACTTTCTCTGACAGTTAGAAAAGTTACATTTATTCAAATTGTTACATCTTTTGGTTTACTCTGGTGTAAAAACAACTATAAGACAGTGTTTTTTGTTTGTTTGTTTTTGCCATGTGCACTGCTTTGTTTTTATTTTATGAGAGAATAAGATTTTGATAAACTGAGATCTTGTCCCAGAAAGCACACGTACGTCTGCAAAATGTCTGTTAAAGATCACTTGATCTGGAAAGCGTCTGCTGTGTACAAACATCTGTCAGACATCTGTCAGTAAGATGTCAGTTTTACATACATTCTAAATCATAAACATCTTAAAGACATCTAATAGACGTCTATTTGTCGTACTGCAGATGAGCAAATACTCTAAAAAATATGTCTTGCAAATGTAAATCCAGATGTCAAATAGACATCTCCGAGATGTACGTGTGCTATCAGGGGAAAGTTTTTGTTTTAATGATGGCTGAATCGGTCGGTATATTGCTGCCTTAACATTTCTGTACCACAAGTGTTCTTTCTATTTGTGTTTGCCAGTATAAATGTATTTTGTATTCTTTATGTATTATTTTTTATTTGTTAAATTGTTGCTGCATATCATGTAAATGTGCAGAAGATGAAACAGATAAACATGTTGCTCAGGGTTATGTTGAGATGCAATGTCAGAAGAGCACAACATGATGTCTTCATTTGCATCCTTAATTTGAATTTACTTCTTATGCACTATTCAAGTCAAGGTTATATCTACAAGGTTATAACTATACAATTATAATATGCATATTCACGTAAAAGCATGAGCTTCACGAGAGTGTGAAAAGATACTGCCTTTTGCCTTTAGATCTCTAAAATCTAGTGGAATATTCTCAGGAACATTTAGAACTGAATAAACTTAATTGTATTCATTATGTGAAAGGTGATCTTGTATTAAATTCTGCAGATGAAATAATGCATTGTGCAATTATTGTGTTGACATATTTATATTTCTAAACTTGTGGTGCATTATTAGATTAATGTTGGATGTTTTGGATTACTCCAGCAAAGTTTAGCTCCAGCCCCAATTAAAAACACCTGAACCAGCTAATCAAGGCCTTTCTTTGCATATCAGAAACTTCCAGGCAGGTGTGTTGAGGCAAGTTGGAGTTAAACTCTGCAGGACACCGGCCCTCTAGGACCGAGTTTGGAGACACCTGGATTAGCTCTCCTCATTCCCTGCATTGGATTTTGCAGAGAAATTTGACCAAAACTCCCCATTAAAGAACAGGGCATTTTAGGAGGTCGTCCTCCAGGGGTTTAACAGGACAGATTTGTCATGAACTTGTACACTCAGTGCCAAGAATGATCAGAGCATTATAATTTTACATTTGTTTTTTAATCAAGGGTGTAATCTTTTCATTAACCCAAAATTGGTGTACTTATTTTACAGATGTTAATAACATATTTTCTAAGTTTTTATTAAGTAATATATTTAAGAAAATGTTCATTTTGCCAACTTTACAGTAATTGTATTAGTGACCATAAAGAAAAACAATACTTTGTATTTGTTCAGAGGGGGTTATACTGAGTACTGTATATCACATGGGACTGATAATATAGATATTATACTTAAAATTCATGATATTATATAGATCACTACCTCGTCTTGTGCTCACTTGGTAGAGCTGTCATCCAAACCACTGAAGGCAGAAACTTGTTTGATTTCTCTGAACTGCTTTGCTTACCTATACAGATAAACTCGATGTAGTAACTATCAATATGGCCACTATTTTCTCTAGCATTCTAGATACTGTTGTTCCCATCAGGTTAGAAAGGAGCTCAAGAGGGATTTGTTTTGACAGCTTCTAAACAGATTGAGCATTGAGACAAAAAGAGTAGAGTTACACGCAGGTGTAATTCTCCTGTCTTTGCAAGTGCTGATGTCTTTTTTTCCCCATAAGGTTATTACAAGGGGTTTGTTTATATATAGTTTGCCAGATTATTCAGAGTTACAAAAACATCTAACGTCCACTTCTGTAAAAACCTTTAACTCTAATATGTCAACAAAATGAAACCTGGTTTCATAATGTTCAGCTTTCTGTTCTAGAAATGTATGCAAATATTTAGGGTGTGAATTCTTTTGACTTGTGACAGTGATTATGTCTACAGGCATCCTGGTGCCCAGTGTCACCACAGTAACTCCACGCCTAGTGAATGTAAAACATCAAACATCAGCTGACACGCACACTAAATGACACGTATCTATGTATTGAGAACCAGTCTGATCAGTATGAGAACAAGCTTCAGTGTCATTATGTTCATAAAATACAGAAACAAAATATAATGAAATAATACAAAATGCTCTGCTTTTGAATGCCTGGTGTTGTTGGAGGAATAATATGTCAAACTGAAGACAAATATTAACATGATAATGAAAAATAATATATATAAACCAAATGTTTACTAAAAAGTTTTGATGCGGCACACAAGACCAAAGGCAAATATGCTGATATAACTATAAGCAAACCTGAATTAAATCTGATTTGCAAATTCATGAGGAGGCTGAATGTTTGATCCTTTTGTTTTCTCTTCCAGTTTCTTTGCAAGTCAAATGGAGACGTCACTGGAAGATCTGCATTCTTGTCATGATCCAGCAGTGACGATAAACTAAAGGCCAAACATGAGTATTAAAGACACAATGACAGCAGGAATGTGTGTGACAGTTCAGGCTTTTCTCTGCTTTTCTCTATAAACAAATTAATCCATCCTCCATTTAATTTCAGTTGTTAAATCTCTGTTAACCTCAGTTACACTGAATGTGTGGCATATATGTGAAAAATAAAACATTAAGTAATTAAGCAATTTTTAAAAATAATTTCAAGGTGTTGCTAAAAAAAAAGGTACCCTACACTCAAGCACAGGGAATTAAATTACATGTAGTCTAATAAACTCATGCAGAACTAAAGATGCATGATTCTTGTGCTGTTGTCTTGGTTTAATTATTTTTTCTTATAACTATTTCACTATGTAATTGTCCTGTACTGCATGTTTATATGTTTTTAAAAAAGGAACAGCTGGAAATAAAACCTCTGCTGCCCTCTGCAGGTCATTTATGTTCCTCTTTAGAAATCACAGTTACAAACCATCTTGCATGTACACATGATTACACGTTGCATGTTGTTCAGCAGAGAAAAGCTGTTTGAGGCCTAAATATCCTTTCACGATGTTACCAATGTATTGTATTTGTGCTTTAAAATCCAGATTCCATGATTAAATCGTGTTTTTAAATAAACTGGAACTTCCGGTGTGAGCCACACGGTGTTGCTATTTTTTTCTCCACTCACCAAGAACAAGTAGGGGAGCGCAGGGCAAAAACTAACGCGGGGTCAGTTGTAACCAGAGGTTGTGCTAGACTTCAACATTGTCTGTCATTTTGACGGACAGGGTCGTTAAAATTCCGTCATAGTCTATTATTACCCGTCATTTTAATTAGCATATTTTTATTTAGAATAACACATTTAATTGTTTTTATTTTTGTTAATGTTTTCGTTTTTAATCATGAAATCATGAATAGGAAATTCAAGCAATAAACACCGTTTTGGCTCCCTTTAATGTGGCATAGTCTGTGTACTCGACCCATACTCGAAATTGGTCCTCTGCATTTAATCCATCACGAGTACACACACACCGCAGTGAGAAGTGAACACACACACTGTGACACACACCCGGAGCAGTGGGCAGCCTTTGCTTCTGTGCCCGGGGTGCGCCTTGCTCAAGGGCACCACTGTCATGGTATTGAAGGTGGAAAAAGTGCTACTCATTCACAATCCCCACCTTCAATTTAACCAGTGACCTATGGGTTACAAGCCCGACTCTCTAACTTTAGGCCATGACTGCCCCCTGAAGATCAGGTGTGAATATTTGCAGTTCATTAGCTGTTGGACATTCAAAACAATGCAAACTTAATTTTGTGTGAAGGGGCTTTAAACATGCATTTAAACACTTGTCACTGACACTAAATGTATAAATCGACAGCAGACAAAAATAAATAAATAAATAAATAAATAAATAAATACATAAATAAACTGCAATGATGATGTTTCTATTTGAGGTTAAGACAACTGTGAGAACTGACCTACATACATGCATAAAGGTACAAAAAAAACACTGCACTCGGCTCATGGTTAAACCTCCACTCTAGACAAAGGTGACAGAACCTGTTAGTCATTGGCTGTTAAATGACCAAGTGACCAATGGAACATATATTTGGTTTTGGTTAGAGCTTCATTCGAGTTTAACCACACTGTGTTGCCTGTTTAGTTACACTGTGTAGATGTCTGCTGAATATAAAAGCTATATAACAAGTATATAATGATAAACCTATATATACTCATTCCAATGCAAACAATTTTGTTTGCAACAGCAGCATCAGGGTTTGTTGATGTGTTTATTGAGGCTTTTTTTCACAGAGGTCGAGAGTGTGACCTTAAACTCTTTTACTGACTGTAAGATACAAGGATGTTAAATGTAACCTTATACAAAATAAAATACATAAACAGACTTGAAAGTGTAATTTTATCTCTAATGACTGACAGAAAAGATTCTAAAAAGTTATTGTCTTTTTTACATTCATATTTATTTTACCAACCCCTATGAAAGAGCAGGTTTTTATAGAAATCTAAAATAGAAAAACAAACAAAAAAACTTTACAGTTGGTACAGTTGGTTTGGCTCTTATGGTTGGTATATAACTTTTGTCTGCAGATCAGTATCATGAATGTGTTTCTTCAAACATTCTGTTTTTCCAGTAGCAAAAACTAAGAATGAAACAGAGAATTCAGATTAAGTATTTACAAATGGTATATTATTGTTTCTTAAATGCTAAAAATATATACAGTATGAAAAAACAACCAAAACCTAAGAACAGTATTATATTGTTCTCCCACATCAGAAGAAGTCAAGTTTGCTCTAACCGCATTGTACACACTTTTCTTCAAAACCTAATGCCCACCACGAACTTTTAATAATCAATTGATTATAATTAGCTTAAGCTAAGCATGTTTTTAGTCATTTTTAATTGTTAAACCAGTCTTAAGACAATTGTAAAAAAAAACAAAACAAAACAAAACAAAAAAAAGGTAAAGAAAAAAGGTAAAAGGTCTGATCTTGGCCTGATGGTGACTCAGGGTGCCACTGCTGGACAAAGTTGGGTCATGTGTGGCATCTAAATTGTTATAATGAGATCTTTCATAAACACCATTTTATAATGTATAACACATATGTATTTTTTTAAATAGATAAATATTTAAAGTATTTTTTTCCCTTAAAATTCTTTATTAAAATATTGAAATATTGTATATAGCACAACAAATTTGAAGCTTAATTTAAGTACGAGTCCCAGTCGAGCCAGATTTCCTCCACAGTCCAAAGACATGCAGGACTATGGCTAGGGCTGAATTGAAAACAATAAATACTGGTTGTGTGGACTGGATTTGGGAAAAAGTGCTGTGTGGGTGGGAGTTACTGGTTTGAAATAGATGAATGACTCAGGGGTGTGCAAAAATTGTTGTTCTGTAATTATTATTCAATAACTAAAAACACTATTCGAATTTTACTGCCTGTTGCTTTGCTGGCCGTAAATACACGGAATCCAGTTATGTCTAAATGCACTGGGTGGCGCTGTGGAGCGTGTTAACAAGTTAACTGTATTTGCTGCCTTGCGCAGTTTGGGATTACTTTGCTCAAAATTATCTTACTAAATGATGTTACAAACTAGAATTACTTTTGGTCAAATGAATCATAAAATTACTCTGTTTCACCACAATGAGAAATCACATGAAATACAAACAGACATCAGAAGAGACGAGAAATCACACAAAATACAAACAGACATCACACCCTGCAAAAACTCATTTCAGGGAGGTAGTACTAACTGACCCCATATATAAAAAATAGAATATCTTTGAGCACATATTTGAATAATTTACAGTACACACATACAAACATTAATTACTTCAGTACTATGTTTTATGTTTTTATGACTTTGTAAAATGTAATGACTATACTGAATGAAATAGCATGTAGTGTTTGCGTATTTCATTTTACTCTGTAACCTACTTGTTCTACAGATGTGTACTAGTATTAAATGCAATAACCTGTCCATGGGCTTTTTTGATTACTGTCAGTTTAAGAGCCGACGATGCAGTGTTGCCATAAAAAATAATGAAAACCAAAAAATAAATGAAAAAATAAACCAAAATTATTTCAAATATTTTGCAAATAAAATAAGACAAGGATATCACTGACCCTAAACTGCAACTTCCCACTTTATTAACTTTCTAAATTGCCAAATTAAGTGGAAAAGACAAGCACAAAAAATGCTTAAAAACAGTCCAGGCAGAGTAAGACAAGATAAGCGTTTGACATTAAAAAGTATATCAATCGTATTATTTTTATGAAAATAACCGATCATTATGCTAGATAAGACCCTTCTTCCTCTGCTGGGATCATTTACAACCGCATATGGGATCGTTTGAAGCCGCATTTAAACGGCATTTTGGAAATTCAAAATCAGGGCACAATATCAGTCCATTATATGGAGAAAAATCCTGAAATGTTTCCCTCAAAAAATATAATTTTTTTGCGAGTGAAGAAAGAAAGACATGAACATCTTGGATGACAAGGGGGTGAGTTCATTATATGTGAATCTTTGTTTTGAAAGTGGACTTGTCCTTTAAGATACCTAGGTCGTTGTAGTCCCAAGTGATGATTTTTATCTGCGTAAAAAAAATGGTATGCATTGGCTAACTTGGTCCATCTCATTATTGCATGAACATGAATTAACGAGCTGCCGCTGGGGCTGATGTAGTGGAGAAAGTAACAGTAACATTTACTTGACTTAAATTAACAACATGACTTAAATTAATGATTTTTATATATGTTATATGTGTAGCAGCAGTATTTCTTACATGCTCTCAGCAGCACGTTGTGGGTGTATTGGCAATAGCAAGTCTCCGTACTTTTCAGCCGCAGCAGCAGCAGCAGCGAAGCAGATCTCTTCCACCAAGACCAAACACATTGTCAAATTTTTCCCAACTCTTTACACTCATTTAGGACTTTTTAACTTAACTAACTATAATTTAAGGCCGTGTTTATGAGGTGACTCATCAAGACTGTGCATTTTGATATAATAGTGTGTGTTTCTGTCCGCTGAAGCCCTACTGGTGCACTTAGCTGAAATGCTCAGTGTATGCATAGCCGAACGCACAGCCTTTCTAACTATACTCCATTTGGGTTTTTCATTAATGTTAAATGCATGGATTTTTATCATTATAGGGTAGATTTGTACATACACTGCCAACACACATTAATGTTCAAACAACATGTAGTCCTCCAGACTCTAGGACCTTGGTTTCCAAATGAAATACAAAACTTGCTCTCATCTGAAAAGAGGACTTTGGACCACTGGGCAACAGTCCATTTCTTCTTCTCCTTAGCCCAGGTAAGACACCTCTGACATTGTCTGTGGTTCAGGAGTGGCTTAACAAGAGGAAAACGACAACTGTAGCCAAATTTCTTGACACGTCTATGTGTGGTGGCTCTTGATGCCTTGACCCCAGCCTCAGTCCATTCCTTGTGAAGTTCACCCAAATTCTTGAATTCTTGAATTTTGCTTGACAAGCCTCTCAAGGCTGCGGATCTCTCGGTTGGTTGTGCATCTTTTTCTTCCACACTTTTTCCTTCCACTCAACTTTCTGTTAACATGCTTGGATACAGCACTCTGTGAACAGCCAGCTTCTTTGGCAATGAATGTTTGTGGCTTACCCTCCTTGTGAAGAGTGTCAATGATTGTCTTCTGGACAACTGTCAGATCAGCAGTCTTCCCCATGATTGTGTAGCCTAGTGAACCAAACTGAGAGACCATTTTGAAGGCTCAGGAAACCTTTGCAGGTGTTGATTAGCTGTTTGGCATGTCACCATATTCTAATTTGTTTAGATAGTGAATTGGTGAGTTTTTATTAAACATGAGCCAAAATCATCACAATTAAAAGAACTGAAGACTTAAAGGAGAAGTCCACTTCCAAAACAACAATTTACAAATAATTTACTCACCCCCTTGTCGTCCAAGATGTTCATGTCTTTCTGTCTTCAGACTGAACGAATCACTCCCAGAGATGACTAGTTCTTCGTGAGTCACATTAAAGATTCATTCAAAACGAATGAATCGTTCAAGAACGACCCGTGGCCGTGCATCTGAGAGCCTGTGCTACGCGAGCTTTTGTGCTTAAAAGGTATACAAATTTTTATTTTTCAAAAAAAATGGCCATTCGTTTCACTAGATTCACCCTTTTTCCTCGGCTGGGATCATTTAGAGTCTTTTGAAGCGGCATTTAAACTACATTTACAAAATGTTACTGTTCAAAAACTTTTGACTTGTATAGTGCAATACACACACACACACACACACACACACACACACACACACACATACACGTCGCTTTTGTGAATTGTGGGACTTTCCATAGACTTCTATAGTTTTTATACTAAACCAAACAATATTTTTTATCCCCTAACCCAACCCTGACCCTAAACCTACCCCCACGGAAAACATGTTTGCATTGTTACATTTTCAGATATACCATTTACTATTTTAATCTTTTTTTTTTTCATCATGGACCAACAACGCCAAAAATTTCAGGATTTACTTATCCTTGTGGGGACATTTGTAGCATAACAGACATCAGCATAATAACACACACACACACACACACACAAAAAGCCAAAATTAAAACCTTCACCTACAGAGAGTTATTTTTGCATTGTTTGGCCAATTTGGGGCAGATCGATAAACCCTGACTTAATTGAAACGCATCATAGTGTGGAGCTACCTTGTGTCAAAATTAAAAATATTACACATTATGTTTGTAAAATAATATTTTAATTTTGTTGTTTGTTTGTTTGTTGCCATAATTGACACAAAAATGCAAAATTATTGTGTCATGGCGACAACATGTTAATGTGATGTGTGATTTACTGGAATTCACTGAGGTTTAAAGTGGTACATTTCAACTCGGATGTTCCCACTTCTGACCTTCTACAGGGACACACTCCCTCTGTTTCAATCTAGATTAAAAATCTTTTTGTTACTGCCAGACAAGACAAGACAAGGTGGTTGTTTAGGTATTGACATATATGTGCAGTGATATTCAGTTGTTTATTTTATGTACAATAAATCATAACATTTTATATTTTTACATTTTCTCTGAATTGTCTTATCATTTTTACTGACACAGACAGAGAAACACAAGATATAGATAAGCCCAAAAGTACAGCTCAGTGCCTGTGTAAATATAGGCAGAGCATCAGCAAATAAGTTGCTGAAATTGTTATTATGTGGTTTGGTTTGTGAAGCAAATTAGTAAAAGGTGTGTCATAAACTTTAAGGACACTACAAAAACATTAAGGTCACAAACGGAACACTTTAAAAATAATAATAATAATAATAAAATAAAAAAAAAGAAATATAATAAAAACACCAGTATAGGTTATCACTGTAGATAGATGGATGGATAGATAGATACATAGATAGACAGATAGATAGATAGATAGATAGATATGACCCATATATGTACATATAAATAATAATAAAGATGAACATATGCATTAAAAATGAAACACTGCATGTTAAGCATTGCCAGGGCTTAGTTTAAGTTCCAGCAAATGGTTTTAGGATTACTGTGTCCAAGAGTCATTCTCTGATTGTTGATTATGTTTGTATTTCTACTGAATCAGGCTGAGTGTCCTCTGCTACATCACTCCTACCAGCCTGATCACGTGTCCTGATTCATTTCATATGTTTCCTCTCTTTCATGCGTTGATTGATTGGCTGGATCTGGAGCTGGATTCTGTGTTCAAGATAAGACATGGACTTTAAATGTAAATATAGGACAGATGTTTAAAGTGAATTAAAAAGCCTTTAATTTAGGCCAGTAATACATCTTAAATAGATGATATTCTGTGAGACATTCACCTGAGAATCCTGATTAAGACAATGCTGCAGACACTTCATGTCTGAAATCCCTGTGTTACAGGCAGCAAGAGAAAAGGTGTTTTTAGTGTAGTCTCAGTTAAAGAACAAAAGTATTTAAGCCGGATTAAGTTGGATTCCTAAAATAATTATAGCACTACACATGCACAGGACCTTCAATAATTACTCTCCCTTTCCATTAGAAATGTGCACTGTGTCATTATTAACAAATACTATATCACATAACAAGTTGACATAGATGAGAGAAAATAACCCCTGTAACCACCATGCATTTAGTCATTTTTTAACAGTTCCCCTTCTGGCGTTCACTATGACATTACCTTGTATGACATTAGGGGTTCTACTTGGGAGCCCAATCACCTCTGAGAGTAGAAAAATGGGCCAGAGTGAAGTTTGTATGTAAAGCCACTCCCCCATACATAAACATAATTAAGATGGTGGCATGAAAACACTCATGTGAATTTCAACAGAAGATTAAAATCAGGTCTTATATATCAGTTTTGTGCAAAATAAAGCACTTCAGTTTAACATTTACTTTCCTGATCAATTATTGACCTCACATAACTTTTTCTACAATGAACTCACCAATACTTCAAAGTAACTAGTAAGTAATAAGTAAATTTGACTTTGTTTTACAGTATATTGCTGTTTTTCTTGATTTCATGGTTAATTGCTGGCAACAGGGGTTGCTAGTTTTTTATTGTTTTTCCACAGTTTGCTTGGCATAAATTACACTTATGGTTTATCACCATGTTAAAGCAATATCTCAATATCTGTTTGTTTTCCCATCTTTAACCTTTCAATGCTGCGTAGGCAAACCTACTGGCTGCAGACGTAGCAGAAGCCAGTCAGCCCATGTAGAGAACAAAGGGATTGTTAGTAGACTGTATGTAAAGGTCTTATCAGCCAGTGACTGCATGCCTAAACTAATTTATGACTAGTTTAAAGTGTTCTCTTATGAACAAAAAGAGACTTTATGCTTTTGGCAGGTGCGTTTATCTAAAAGTGACTTATGTAAGCCATTAAACAGGTCATAAATTTTTAATGAAAACAAAAATAATTCCTGTTGTACTTACAGGGTCCAAATATGAGCAGAAACAGCAGAAAAAAAATAAAGCAACTTTCAGAGGAAAAGACAATGATTCTCGAATCCAAATCAAAGCCATGAACTGAAAACAAAAACAATTATTACAGAATTACAGAATTAATATTTAAAATCAATTAAAACAGTGTTGTCAAATTATTGTCAATATTAAAAATGTATGTAAAAATGATGTTTAAGTGGTGTGTTCACTTACTTGTTTTTATTATTGCTGCAACAGAGTTCAATGAAACGAGAACAACTGATCCAAACACATACAAGATCTTTTTTAATGTGAGGTTTAAATCTGTAACATAGATTGAATAAAATGAAACAACTTGTTAATTTACTTCATAGACATTTAACATTTGTAATACAATACATTTATCAATGGCAAAAAGTTGCACAAAAAAACAATTGTGATTGTCCTATAGTACCTATATTTCACTTTCATAAACATGCTTCTATTCAATTATGTGGTCACATGAAAATAGCATTACACATGTGAAAATGATCTAAAGTTCAAAAACTCCAAGAGAAAATCATGTTTTTATTTTCCATTAACATTAATAAATACATTCTAATAAAAGAAAAAAAATAATAATAAAAGACAAAACGACATAATGTTGAGTTGATTTAATTTACTCATTAACAGTATGACTAAATATCTGTCAGAATTAATGAACATTTCACTTTTAAGACTTTAGGTTTCAACTCTTTGTACTGTCCACAACTGTGGTTTGACCTTTGAAACTGCCATAACATACATAAGGTGCTTTTTAGTCAAGACACCCGGGGATTAAAAAATTACAAAAATGATTGATGTAGATGATCAATACTGTACCGGGATCTTTATTGACATCAATGTAGATTGTGCTCATCCAAAGCACTTTCTGAAACATAAACATACAGAGCCATCCTCGCTTATCTGCACACAAAAGAAAACTTTGATCATAAATCCCACCTCACTACATTTGTGTGTCTGTTGTTATCATGACATCTGCAGTGTTTATCAAATTTTGATGACTGATGATCTGAAAATACATTCTGAACATTAGATCACAAATTAAATATACATGTAGTCAGAAATTTGTTACTGTTTTTACAGTTATTCTTGGTTTTAATAAATAGAAGATTACATTGTTAATGTAAAAAAATACAAAACAGAAATGTATAGATGCTTATAGATGCAAATAACGTTCATTTATTTGACCTGAAAAATGTCAGTGTAAATAGAAAATTAATCTACACTGGGTTACAATTAACTTAAATTAAAAATAAAAAGTGGGGACTTTGCATCCTCAGTTTAGAACGCCACTGCACACCACTGCCTCCTTCATATTCTAAACGTAAATTTACAGGTAAGATCTTTGATATTTTTTACAAGCATATGCGATAATGTATTAATGATGCAGATATACCTCTTAATCGTTCAGATACAAGTATGCATAAAATGATCACTCCTGCAGTCGTTAGAGTCATGAAGATTATCCATGAGATTTTACTGAGTAAATTTGGACCTGAAAAAGATTTGAATGATTTAATAAATTGCTTAAAATAAGTTCACATGGATTTTTAAAACTCTTAGTATTACAAGTAAAACATTGAAAACAGAGAAAATATTTCACAATGGACTGCGAATCATGTGTGGAAAGTCCTGATTCACTATTGTACTGACTTTTGACCAACCCTTAAATTCAGATTAGACAGGCTTGGCCTTCGACACATTCAAATTCAGATGAAAAATGTTTTTAAAATTAAATGTTTTAAGAACCTACAAGTACTGAAACTGTATTGACTCAGTGAACACAGAACTACAGACAGATTAATTCATCACATACTTACAATTTTTCTCTTTGTTTAGGCCACGCAAACAGGAAAATGACAGAAAACACAACACTGGGATAAGCATGACGATAGGACTCGCTAAAACAGAAGAAAAATATTCATGTATGATTTGAGATTATTAAAAAAGACATTAATCTATTTAAATCTGTAAATTTAATTTGTATTCTCAGTGTGTGAAGAAACTACCACAGTTACTGCTGTTTTGTTCTGTTTTGTACTCAGGGGTAAAAAAAAAAGAGGATTTGATAATGGTTCACCAACCTTGTCTTTCAAATCCATATGAAAAGATCAGAACGGTGATTTGTAATGAAGGCAGAACAAAATAGCTGAAAACAGCTACATCTGCTACTTTATCCCATATCCATTTACATGTCTCTCTGTGGAATGGATTCTTCTTAAGTTTTGTCAATGCTATAAAATTAAAAGTAGATTAATCTAAATGATTTCAGTACTATATGAGTAATTTCTAACAGCAGGTTTTGAAAATAATAATATTAACTAATCATTTTCAATTCAAGATCAAGATGACAAGCAGCACAACGGACAGGATAATCTATTGAAGTTTTTCTATAAAACCATATGGATAGCAAAATACATTTTGAAATGCAATATGTAAAATGGCAATGTATTTATGTATTTAAATGTACATATTCCCATACATATGTACAACGCTTAGTGCAAAATGAAAAATCAATTATATAATTTACATCTGCCATTTCCTACACTAGTTTTAATATGCAAATTAAAAACATTTTAACATTTTATATGCCTCCCTATTTACACTCTGATTGATGCACATGTAAGGAGTGTAAATCAGCATTATAATTTTTACTTAAAATCCTCCTTTTTCACCAATGTATTAAAAAAACTGATTATTTTATTTTGAATGTATTAAATTGTTCAATTATATTATGCTCTCTGACAGATATTTACTATATTTAAGTTTACCTGGCTGCATTCCCTCCTCCATTTTCCCTTCTCCTTCTATCTCCCTGTCTCTTATTTTATACATGTATGCGCACATATGTATATTTCCTTACGAGTACAAATGTTCAAGTGGGACATAGTGGGATATAGTATAGACTTTCTCCTAGAGTTCCGGTAGGGGGAAGATCTTTGGAGTGGTATGTGGAGGAGTTCCTGAGCCTCTTACATCTGGTGAGATGGAGCGATTCCACGATTAACGCTTGCTTCCGGATGGGACTAGATGATGATCATTTGCTTTGCTTTCTGACTCCTGAAGATTACAGCAGACCCGTAGCGGATTTTATTAGTTATGTCCTTGATCTAATCTTCCTCCCATCTGGAAGCATGTGCAAGCATAAGAACAAGGCAGGAGAGGAGTCTCAAGAGTCTCAACCAATAAAATGAACTACACCTTAAGTTTATGAGCTGGCTTATCATTATGCGGAAGTTCTAAAGAACGCTCTGTGCATATGGTCAATTATGATGAAAAAGGGTTAAAATGTGTTAATTTACATGTTAAAACTAGTGTAGGAAATGGAAAGTATAAATTATGTAACTGAATTTTCTATTTCATTTTGCACTAAATGTTGCAAATAGGAACATGTCATTTTAAATACAGAAATATATAGCCATTTTACATATTTAATTTCCATTTCGCATATTACATTTCAAAATTACTTTTGCTACCCATTTGCTTCCGTAATTTTCACCTTACACTCATGAAAATTGAAAAAAGTAATTCTGTATGTACATATATATACATTTATGTACATGTGTGTACATATATATACTTTTGAATTTTCATTGGTCATTAATCCAGTCAAATTTGCCACACGTAGGATTCAGTTTACTCCAAAAGCAATTTAATGCTATCAAGGCTAAAATGTGATTTGATATCAATATGACCATTAATATGGGATTTTTTTTTTTTTTTTTTTAATGTGTAAAATAATTATTTGCAAGTTTCACAACACTTACTTTCTTTGAATTTAAACAGACAGAAACTTACTGGAAATGATGATAATGATACAGAGAGAAATCGCCAATCCAAACACGAAGTCAGTGATATCGTAATTTCTGTAAAAAACTAAAACAGGATAACAGGGAAAAAACACTTAGCAAACCGAATGTTGACTACTTATATTGAGATGTTAAGTCTTTCAGATGTTAAAGTGCCCCTATTAAGCCATTTTTAAGGTTCCAAATATTGTTTTGGGAGTCTTCTACAATATACGCAAGGTCAAACAATGCTTTCAATACTGCATTTAATATTGCTACTTTTTTTGGTGATTCTCAAATTATTCTTTAAAGTAGTTCAAAGATTCAGTCTCTCTAACACCCTCCTTTCCGTGAGCCTATTCTGCTCTGATTGGATCTTTCATGAGCAAGAGTTCTGTGAATTTCCCGAGAACAGAGAAGCAGTAGTCAGTAAAATTATGTGTTTGAAGGTGAGTCAAGTTGTTCTTGGCCACCCAATGTAAAACAGAGACACGCAGTATGCAGATGTGTTACCCTTGGATTCGAATAACTGACGACTTGTTTGCGCTGTTCGGAGTCGTGAGACCATAACTTTATTTGCCGTGCATTTCTGGCTTTGCAGATTGTTTGTATTCGAATATAGCTATGTTACACACTGCATGAAAGGCAATATTGGAAATGACATCAAAGTGGCACTTTAAACTGAAATTAGAAGATTAAGCAGCACTGGACACATGTAGACTCTTTCATACAAACATAAATCATGATATATTAGGAATATATACAAGAAATACATGATATACTGATGCTCTGACTTAATGCTGTTAGTTAAAAATTCTAAAAAACATTTACAATACAAGCCAGAACTAAACTGTAATTTTTTTTTTTTTTTTGGTTGTTGTTATTGCTAAGTTGTTTTTTATTGCTGTTGTTTTGTTTAGATTTTGTTAGTTTTTTACCAACCTGAATAAAAAATAATTGTGAAAATGACAAATTCTGAAACAACAGCAGCACCTGTATAAAAAAAAACAAACAAACAAACAAAAAAAAACATTCAGTTGAATATATCATCTATTAGAACACATCAGTTATATATATATATATGCATGTTTGCATTTTCATTTAGAGCCAATTTATAAAATTCTCACAAACTCAAAAGTTTCTGAACAGTAAGATTTTTCATGTTTTTGTTTTATTATTATTTTTTTAAATTCTATTCTGCACACTGTTTTATAAATAAAACTATAAATAAAAACTGCTTTCTAGTTGTAAAATGGCTAAATTTACAGCTTCATTACTCCTGTCTTAAGTGTCACATGATCCTTCAGAAATCATTCTAATATGCTGAATTGCTGTTCAAAAAACATCTATTATTATTATAAATATTTAAAACAATTGAGTATATTTTTTTCAGGATTTTTTTTCAGGATTCTTTGATGAATGGAAAGATATAAAGATCACCATTAATCTGAAACAAAAAGGTTTTTGTAACATTATACACTATAGCATTGAAAAGTTTGGAGTCAGTATTTTTTTTTTCAGAGAAAGACATTATAGAAAGAAATACTTTTATTTAGCAAAGATGCTTTAATTGATCACAAGTGATGCTAAAGACATTTATAATGTTACAAAAGATTTCTATTTCTATTCCTATTACTTTCTATTCATTATAGAAACCTGAATTCTGCTCAGCTTCTGGACTTTCTATTCATCAGAGAAACCTAAATTCTAATCAGCTGTTTTACCATAATAATAATAATAACTAGATATGTACATTTCCTGAAGAAAATGTGAGTGGTGCTTGCCGTGGCAAAACTCGGCACTCGGTTGCTAGGATGTTGCTATGTGGTTGCTAAGGTGTTGCTATGCGGTTGCTAGGGTAACCGGGGTGGTTGCTAGGGTGTTGCTATGCGGTTGCTAGGGTACTCGGGGTGGTTGCTAGGGCGGTTGCTAAGGTACCCAGGGTGGTTGCTAGAGTGTTG
>VONZ01001799.1:72500-96609 GCA_012976165.1 Labeo catla | reverse complement strand
AAAAAACAGATTCAGTGTTCATCAAAATTAAAACAGTGAAACCTGCGAACCTGCAATAATTAAATGTTAAATAACTCAAATATCCATTATGCGTTTAATCCCATTTTTAACCAATGTCTTTACTGCTGACTTTGATGATCCAGTTCAACCATACTAATCAGAAAAATGACTTCAGATAAACTAACATTCGTGCTTCTTTTTTATTGCTGAAGTGTGTTGAATTTTCGTCTTCTGTGTTCTACTGTACAGACATGAATTTACTTTTCCTTCAGCCTGAGGCTGATTTCATTTCACTTGAAAGGACTTTTAAATTAAAACAGATAAAAATAGAATTTAATAAAAAAATAGAATATCTGTTGCTTAAAATAGAACTTTTTATATTAAAAACAAACAAGAAAGCCCTGCCCAGATTATAAAGTAACGCAAAAGTAACGTAACACATTACTTTCCATAAAAAGTAACTAAATAATGTAATTAGCTGCTTTTTTAGGACGTAACGCAGTATTGTAATGCACTACTTTTAAAAGTAACTTTCCCCAAAACTGCTAGAGAATTAAAGGGTGAATCTCACCAAACTTGCATCTCAACTTAGGCCTGTCAAGAACCAAATCATTTATTTGATTTTTCTGCCTGTTTGTATTGGATGTGTTTTAATGAGATTCACTAAATGACCAGTTTTGGGGGATGTTACTTTAAAAAGTAATGCATTACAATACTGCGTTACTTTAAAAAAGTAAAATCAAGTTCTTAGTTACATTTTATGGAGAAATGCGTTACATTATTTTTGTGTAACTTTTGCATTACGTTTCAAATCTGGGCAGGGCTTGCTTGTTTCGTTTTAATATAAAAAGTTCTATTTTTAGCAAATGTAAAAGCCCTTTCACAGCTAAAAGTAAAATGAATCAGCCTCAGGCTGAAGGAAAAGTAAATGCACGTCTGTACAATAGAACACAGAAGAAGAAAGTTCACACTCTTCAATAAAAAAAACAATGAAGCACAAATAGTTTATCTGAAGTCATTTTTCTGATTAGTATGGTTGAACTGGATCATCAAAGCTCAGCAGTAAAGACATTTGTTAATAAAATGGGATTAAACGCATTAAAGAATATTTGAGTTATTTACACATTTAATTATTGCAGGTTTGCGTCATATTCTGAGTTGCATTTCACTGTTTTTATTTATTTTGATGAACACTGAATCTGTTTTTTATTTTTTTTTGCAAGTGAGATGAGTAAATGAGATGAGTTCACCTTTAGTCTAGAACTACAGTATCATCATGTTCACACTAATTTCACACTACGCCTCTGTACTTCCGATTTCTCTCAACATGGCAACAGGAAACTAGTCAGTCAATAAATAAGGAAAAAAGTAACTGCCGTTACTTATTTAAAAAAGTATTTTCTTGTAAATTAAAAAGTAATCTGATTACGTTACTAGTAATACGTGACCCACAACACTATAAATGACACAAACAAAAATTCTTCCAATAATGTTAATAGAACATTCATTGGTCTTTAAAATGTTCTCAAAATGTTGCACAAAAATGTTACCAATACATCATTCATGGAACATTTTATTTCTGAAACATTTCAGTTAGAGGTTCATCTAACCTTGTTTAAATGTTACGAACTGTTGTAGAGTTTTCAGAGAACACTTAAAAGTGACATTCCCATAATTTTTGCAAAATGATACAATGAAATGTTCCCTTGATGTTCATGCAACTGGAAGTTCAGAGAACATTCAAAAGTAACATTTTCATAACTTAATAAGAACATTAGCAAAACCCAGTTAGTTTCTGATTGGATTGTTTGTGTGTGATTTGTGTTTATTTGAGCTCCTCATGATGTGTGTGTAGATGGTGCTCGTCTGAAGATTGTTTGGACGTGTGAGTGTTTTGTCAGGGCTGTTTTTACCGCGGCGAACGCGTCACAACACGCTCACATTTCTGAGCGACGGCGCTGTTGGTATGAAACGTTCCGTACAGACGTGGGGAGATCCTACGACACATGCATGCTGGGATACCTCGAGCCACAACACGCTTGCGTGTGTGTGTGTGTGTGTGTGTGTGGACTGGCACAACAGATGAACTATTTTAAGCAGTTGGTGCGTTTCTCATGCCAGCTGTGAGAAACAGAGCATGTGTGTCTGAGCTTCTTTGTTTTTGCCAAACACTCCTAGAGGAGCCAAACACGTGTTTCCCTGAGCTTTACATGTTCTGAAGGAAATGTGAGTAGTGTTTGACCATGCAAAACATCTGATCACTTACAACAACATCGCAGCTCTCCTCAGCAACACACGATTTCAGGAAGCATTTGTAAATGCACAAATGATGCACTTACACACTTAACTTTACTGTTTACGGCTAAAGGTTTAATCACATCACTATCAGTGCTAGCACTAGTGAGCAACATCTTAAACAGCCCTATCACAGAACTATCAAGTGTTCTCACAGGAAATAAGGGCGCTGCTTTCAATATCTTATGTTTTTTGATTCTTTCTTATTTGTGGAAAAACGTGTTTCTCATTAGATTTAATCTGCATGCAAACATTCAAACAAACATGAGGATGTGCAAAGATTCATCCTGATCCAGTGTTACTTACTCTTATAGTTTTCATTTATATTTTAAATGAGTTCCATGTTAAAATGACTTAAGTAATATAGTTAATTTAGTCATTTTTTTTATTACGTTTTGTTGTATATAAATGTTTATATAATTGGAATTCATTTTTACTTCAGTTTAAGTTTAGTTTAATACATGAACTAAATGAAATATGTTTTGAAATGCTTTGCAATGAGATAAAAATACACACACACACACACACACACATATATAATTTTAGAGCTGCAAAACAATTAGTCACGATTAATTCAAAATAAAAGTTTATGTTTGCATACTATATGTGTGTGTACTGTGTATATTCATGTGTATATATATATATATATATATATAAATACACACGTTGTATTTAGAAAATATTTGTTTTAATAATGTTGTATATTGTATTAAATATATTTGTATTGTGTATTTGTATGTAAACACTTGTATATAATTTATATTATATATAAATATACATGTAGATATAAATCTAACATATTTTCCTTAATATATACATGTATTTGTGTGTATTTATATATCCATTATAAATATGAACAGTACACACACATATGGTATGCAAACATAAGCTTTTATTTTGAATCGATTAATCGTGACTAATTGTTTTGCAGCTCTGTCGTATTTTATTTAAGTTTATGTTCCTTCAAGTATTTTTCAAATATGATTTTTATGTTGAGGTTTGCACAAACGGCTCACAGTCGCTTATTCCTCAGAAAGCTGAGAATCTCCTGAAACTCTTGTCAGCAGTAAAGTGTTTCTTTCTGCATTGTTTGCTGAATTGTTTAGTGTTTCTAGTCAAACACACGAGTGTAAAAATAGCAGGAGGATTTTAGTGTGTCACGCATGAATCCGCTGAAGTTTCCGTGGATTCCAAACGAGTCTTCAGCGTCTTGAGTTTTGGCATCGAGTGGCGTTTTCCATCTTTTGGCTTTGTGAGTCGTAAAATCTCTTCCTCAGGCGTCTACGGGACAGTAGAGGACGCGTTTAACAGATGCAGTGGAGAATACAGGCGACAGACTCCGTGTGCAAGAAACTCAATCTAAATAAAAACTGAATTACAGTAATATAAATGCTTCAGAATGTGAATTACAAAAACTGAGAAGTTTGAGAATTTTCAAGTGTTGATTCACCCAGTTTTTTTACCTGTAAATGCTTTCACGCACCTTTGTTTATATCAGTAAAAAAAACAAGGAATCCAGTGTTTTTACTCAGGTGTGTGTTCTCTGAGGTTTGTCGCGTGTTTGCATGAACAGGAAAGTGATGTGGACGTGGGTGTGTTTGACCACAGTCAGGTCAGTCAGTAATGGATACATTTGGTTGAATTAATGATGTTAGTGCAGGTCAGTGTGTTAAAGGAATAGTTCACCCAAAAATGAAAATGCAGCCATCCAAGATTAGGATGAGTGTTTCTTCATCAGATTTGTAGAAATGTGTCATTCCATCAGTCTCACCAATGGATGTGAATGGGTGCCGTCAGAATGAGAGTCCGAACAGCTGATGAAAACATTACAATAATCCACAAGTAATCCACACCACTCCAGTCCATCAGTTCACATATTGAGAAGACAAAAGATGAAACAAATCCATCATTAAGACATTTTTAACTAAAATACATTGAATCCATAATCCATAATAACACTTCCTCCGGTGAAAAAAGTGGTCTGGTCTGAATCAGGAGAGAAATCTGCACAGATCAAGCACCGTTTACAAGCCAAAACAGCTCTAAACAAATATGTGGCTGGATTTTGATGTGATGTGTTTTTTTTTATGGATTATGGACTCAATGTATTTGAGCTAAAATGTCTTGATGGATTGTTTTAGGTTTTGTCTTCTCAAGATGTGAACTGATGGACTGGAGTGGTGTGGATTACTTGTGGATTATTGTGATGTTTTTATCAGCTGTTTCGACTCTCACTCTGACGGCACCCATTCACTGCACACTCAAATGTAATCACCCTCAGATCATCGAAGATAAAGATGAATTTGTTGGTTCATCGGATTTGTAGAAATGTGTCATTCCATCAGTGTCTCACCAATGGATGTGAATGGGTGCCGTCAGAATGAGAGTCCAAACAGCTGATAAAAACCACAATAATCCACAAGTACAATCTTTAGAAGACAAAAGCTGAAACAAATCCATCATTAAGACATTTTTAACTAAAATACATTGAGTCCGTAATCCATAAAAACACTTCCTTCAGTGCAAAAGTGGTCTGGTCTGAATCAAGAGAGAAATCTGCACACATCAAGCACCATTTATAAGTTAAAACAGCTCTATTTTGATGTGAGAGACAACAGGAGATGGACTTTTTCACTAGAGGAAGCCTTATTATGGTTTATAGACTCATATTCTAGACGTTAAAAACATCTTGATGGATGTGTTTCAGCTTTTATCTCAAGATGTGAACTGATGGACTGGAGTGGTGTGGATTACTGGTATTATATATTCTGATGTTTTTATCAGCTGTTTGGACTCTCTTTCTGATGGCACCCATTCACTCCATTACTGAGCAAATATTATTATCTTAAGACGAAATCAAAAGCATCTATAAGAAATCCTCACTCATACAGCCTGACGTGTGTTTGTGTGTATTTGTGTGTGAGATCAGATTTTCAGACTTTCAGCAGCTCAAACTGAAATTATCCAGGGAGGAGTCGACAGGCTTTTTCTGTCTGTGGTCAAGCACACCCACTTGAGTTTGCAGTGTTTCCTTTTGCTGTTTTCTATCAGTGTGTGTGTGTGTCTGTCTGTTCATCTCATCTGTCAGTGTGTCTATAAAAACCCTCGTTCAGACGCCGAGATCCTGCTGCTGTCGGTAGAAACGGGAAGCGTTTGTCTTTGTGCTGATGTATGAAAGCGTCTGGACTCGTGATTCTCCAGTCAGATTTATTCACGAATACACACTGACTCAGCTTTACGGTTTAGAATATCTCAATATCTTCATGCCATAGAGTTGCATTTAGCAGAGACCTATGATAATAATAATGTTAACATTTTGTAAGCGTCCAGTGTTTGTAGTTTGAAGGTGCTCTCAGATTAATAACACATAATAACAACAATAGCACTAATAACAATAATACTTCATAAAAATAGCACTAACGCTACTTTTTACTATGGACTGGTCCAACATCTAAAAAAGTACAGTTGTAAAAATGCTCCATTACTTTAGGAACATTTTATCCTAACTAGGGCTGTCAGTTGATTAAAATGCTTAATCTAAGTAATGACATGGTGTTTCGATTAATTAATCTAATTAATCGCACATCAAATTTGGCTAACAAATTACTCCCCAAAAAAATTTAAAGTCATTGTTGTGTAAAGCATCAAACAAACATTACAAAAAGTACACTGTAAAAAATAAAAAACACAATTTGTTGAGTCAGTTAAAAATAATTTGTTACCCTGCTGCCTTAAAATTGTAAGTTCAGTCGACTAAAATAAGTTTGGTCAACTTGAAATGTTAAGTTGTTCTAAGTAACAACTTAGATATTTGTGTTTGCTAAACTTAACAGATGGGTAAGTAACCCAGCTGCCTTAAAATTTTAAGTCGATTCAACTCAAATATCTAAGTTGTCACTTAGTATAATTTAACATTTCAAGTTGAATAAACTGTTTTTGTGTTGACTGAACTTAAAATTTTAAGGCCGCCAGGTTACAAATTATTTTAAGTTGACTCAACAAATTGTTTTTTACAGTGTAGCTTCAGCAAGAAATAATTTGTTTAATAAAATTTCTTTTATTTGATTCAAAATAGAATTTATTACACACAAACATTTAGGCTGCAGCGGGCTAACGTAAACTATGGAAAAGAAGATCATTTCAGAAACATCTCAGTATTTTTGTTCATATGATGTAAGTCATCACTGGTAATTAAAACAGCTTTGTTACCAACAGTCTTTGAAATACCTTCGTTCATGTTCCACAAAAGAAAGTTTTCTTTAAAAAATTCTTTAAATAAGAACTTAAATCTGTCAGCAGGTGGCAGTAAATGTCTTCAATTTGTTCGAACGGCTGATTCATTCAGGAATGAAGTAAACGGCTCTCTTTATGAACAGGCTTTTGAATCATTGATTCACACGATTCGTTTAAAACGCGGATTCATTCAGAAACTACGCGCAACAATTCTGCTGTGGCTTCAAATGTTCTGCAAAATTGAGCAAAAACACATTGTATTATGTTCAAAATATAACACAATATCAACTTTTTATTTACTGAACTGTTGCATAAAATCACATTTAAGCTTGTGATAGATCTGTAAAATCAGCACCGGTGTCATATTGCTCTTGCTACCCATGTGATATATACATATATATATATATATATATATATATGCATCATATTTGTCAAAGTTAAATTGAAAATTGAATAAGATGACGTACAGGTCTGGGGGCGGGGCCAGTGCCTTAGCTGCGTTAAAATATTTTAATCGCGTTATTTTTCCATAACTAAACAATTAATGTGTTAAACTGACAGCCCTAGTCCTAACATAAATATATAACTTAAAAAACATTCCCTAGCTGGTTACTTGCTGAGGAAAGTTCATTTAACTTAAAATGGCAGTTTGAACAACCAGTTTGTGTTTCAAAATTGGTCTGCAACTTTTGAAGTTGAGGAAACTCCAAGACGCAGCCAGTTGCCTCATTTTTAACTCCAGTCTGTGGCTCATTGTGTATATGAGTGTTTATGGAGGTTTCTCTCTTTTATTATACTGACCTTTTAAAACACACACACACACACACACACACACACGCACGTCTGTTGTCTGTTAGGGCTGCTGTAGTGGTTGTCATAGCGACGTGGCTTTTGGCACACACTGATGATGACTTAGAGACGCCGCACAGCTGGCACTGTGTGTGTGTGTGTGTGTGTGTGCATCAAATATGAGACAGGAAGAGATTAAACACAGAAGAGTCCAGAAACACACACACACACATAATATTTTGTGATGTGGAGGCCAAACACACTCAAAAACGCTTCATCATACACACATTCACACTCTCTGGGTCCGTTTCTCACTTTCCCTCTTCATGTCAGTCTCTCTGTTCTACTTCCTGTTCCTAGAGATGGACACACACACACACACACACACACACAGTCAGATAGACTGATGCTTTTATCATGTATTTGCAAATATACAGAATCAACTTGTTTTCAAACATGTTTTAAAGAACTCTCTCTCTCTCACACACAGAGTTTGCTTATCAAATGATTTGGTTTTTAGATTTCTGTCTGTGTTTCTTGATCTACAAAAAAACGCACACACACACACACACACCCACACACACTCATGGATTTGTTAGTCAAAACAACATGAGCATGTGTGTCTATGTTATCCATTTGAACCTTAACAAATGTGTCCCCATCAGTGTTATTTTACTATTATTTATTATTTTGAATGCTTATTTTTAAAGTGGCTTTTATTTTCAGTTTAATAATTCCGTTTAATTAATCGCATCCAAAATAAAAGTTTTTGTGTACATAATATGTGTATTGTGTATATTTATTATGTATATATAAATACACACACACACTGTAAAAAAAATGTTTCAACTTAAAATAATTTGTTACCCCGCTTGCTTAAATTTTTATTAAAATTTTTTTAACATTACAGTTGTCACTTAAATTAAAAATTTTTTGTTACAGTGCATATATATATATATATATATATATATAAATACTTTTATTTTGGATGCGATTAATTGTGTTTAATTGTTGCCCAGCACTAATTTTTGGTAATTTTATGTGCTTTTGCCATTTTTATTTTATTTTATTTATTTATTTATTTTATTTCAGTAATTTTTTTTTTTGTTCAGTTTCACTTTTAATTCTGTTTTTCATCTAATATGTTTGTTTTAGGTTCACAAAAATGTTTTGGTTTTTTTTAAATAGTTTTATTTTTAGTTAATGTTTTCATAATGTCCTTGTTAGTAAAAACAATGTTTAAAAGTACAGTGATTGTTTTTGTGTTTAACTCAAGTGCAGTGTTTTCTGCTCTGGTTATGGTGAGTGTGTGGGTTGGTTTGTAGTGTTTATTATTAAGAAGTGTGTGTGTGTGTGTGTAGTACACACATCATAAACAGGCTGTGTGTTTGACTGACATTAACAGGTTTGTAGTTCACATAGACACACACACACACTTTTGTTTCAGACGCTGCAGACAGAGTGAAAATTTGAGCCAAGCATGAAAATCAGACTCTGTATGTGTGTGTGTGTGTGTGTGTGTGTGTGTGTGGAACCACTGACCTGGTTTCGTTTCTTCCACATGATAAATCGCTCTCTGTTTCCATGTCTGTCTCTCTAGGTTTCAGAAGCATGTTCACACATACAGGATCCTGCCTGATGAGGAGAACTTCCTGGCGGTGCAGGTACAGAGAGTGTGTGTATCTTTGTGTGTGTGTGTGACTCTCCAGAAGTGAGTTCCTCAAAGTTAGAAGTGTATCATAAATTAAGTCAGTAATGTTTTTATTGTGCTAGTGATGCGAATAATAAGCTTCATATTGAAACTGTAGACATCTGCAACATGCTCATTTACATAGATGAGTAAACAAGTAAGTGTGTGTGTGTGTGTGTGTGTGTGTGTGTGTGTGCGAGCTTGTGAACCAGCTGTTGAGTTCAACTCACTCAGTGCACAAGGAGTCTCCTATCTGTCTGTCTGACACACACACACACACACACACGCACACACACACACACACACACACACATGAGACTCACCAGTCATCTGAGCTCAAGTGAGCATTTGTTGTTCCTTTTCATTTTTACAGAACTATTTTAAAAAAATTAATTAAAGGAGAAGTTCACTTCCAGAACAGAAATGTACAGATAATGTATTCACCCCATTGTCATCCAAGATGTTCATGTCTTTCTGTCTTCAGTTGTAAAGAAATGTTGTTTTTTGAGGAAAACAATTCAGGATTTTTCTCCATATAATGGACTGATATGGTGCCCCGATATTGAACTTCCAAAATGTAGTTTAAATGCAGCTTCAAACGATCACAGATGCGGTTGTGAACGATCCCAGCCGATGAAGAAGGGTCTTATCTAGCAAAAGAATTGGTTATTTTCATAAAAATAATACAATTTAAATACTTTTTAATGTCAAACGCTCGTCTTGTCTTACTCTGCCTGGACTGTTTTTGTTCCGGTTCATGTCAGTTAGTGTATGTGGAAAAACTCCCATCTCATGTTCTCCCTCAACTTCAAAATCATCCTATATCACTGCTTTACCCTTTTTGTTAAGGGTGTTTGATCTTCTTTGCATCTTCTTTGTAAACACTGTGTCTGTTCTTCTGCAGTGATGTAGGATGATTTTGAAATGATTTTTGAAGTTGAGGGAGAAAATACGATTGGAGTTTTTCGACATACCCTAACTGTCTTGAGTCAGAATACACAGAGTTCAGGGAGAGTAAGACAAGACGAGCATTTGACATTAAAAAAGTATTTAAATTGTATTATTTTTATGAAAATAACCTGATCGTTTCGCTAGATAAGACCCTTCTTTCTCAGCTGGGATCGTTTGAAGCTGCATTTAAACTACATTTTGGAAGTTCAATCTCGGGGCACCATATCAGTCCATTATATGGAGAGAAATCCTGAAATATTTTTTTATGACTGAAGACAGAAAGACATGAACATCTTGAATGATAAGGGGTTGAGTACATTATCTGTAAATTTCTGTTCTGGAAGTGGACTTCTCCTTTAATCAGCTGTTCAGAACCAAATCAGTCAGTTGAATCACAGTCACAGATGCAGATCTGTCACCTCTCAGTTTAAAATTCAAAATATATGTTAAATTTTTATTTCCATCCAAATAAATGTTTGCTTTATGGTAATCAGAATCAAAATCAGTGTGAAAAATATAAGACAAAATATATATATAATAATAAAATATAAAGGTAGTATTGTAATTTTACACTAAAGTAAAATTATTATTATTAGTAGTAGCAGTATTATCACAAATCCATAAAAAACTGTGTGAATGTGGCTTGAGAAAACTTAAGTCATCCTAGCGAGAGAAGTTTTCAATCCTCTGTTAATAATAATAAACTAGAGTCTATGGTGAGGTTCTCTTCTATTTTCGTGGTAAATCGTCTGTAAATGCACATTGTAAAGCTCGCCGGGGGGCTTGAATTTGTTTGAATCCTGATCATGAGTAGAGACTCAAGACTGAGTGAATGAGCTTCTGTTCCCATGAATCACAGTGTGTGACGTCACCCAATCAGCCCGTGTTTGTGTCTGTGTTTTATCGTATCACAGAATATATTTCAGTGCTGCAGCATCACATTATTAACTAACCTTAGTTGAGTTTAACTGCCTGGCCCGTTACGATGGAGTCCTGCTGGACTCAGATCAGTTTTGCTAACCATATGTGTGTTTTCTCTATCAGCGGATGGTTTCATATTTATATTTATCCAGGCTTGTTTTAGTGTTTCCTCTGTTTTCTGGTATCTGGTTTTCTGACTCTCTGTGTGTGTTTCAGACATCTCAGGGCGTTCAGCCCAAGCGCTTCAAGACTCTTCCTGAGTTGATTCAGTTGTATCTGCAGCCCAGTCAAGGCCTGGTGACTACACTGCTGTTTCCAGTGGAGAGAGAGGAAACCACAGAGGAGAGAGATTACTCGGGTACACACACACACACACACACACACACACACACACATTATGATTCATATAACAGCACATGCTCGCTGACTCATGTGTGTGTGTGTGTGTAGATGGTGAAGATGAAAAACCCCCCCTCCCTCCACGCACCGCCTCCACCAGCAGCCCTGCAGGCTCCGCCCTCATCAGTCCAGACATGCCCCCTGAGAAGTAAGCCCCGCCCCTACACGACTACATTTACCTGACTGAGAGAACTGACATCACTTCAATAGTTTTGAAGCTTTAGAGCACTTGAAATATAACAAAATGTATTTTTTTTATTCACTGCTGTAAAAAATTATTTGCACCTGTTTGTAAGTTGCATCGGGTCAATTTTGATTGTTAAGAGAAACAAACACAGATTAGTGTAAAAGTCACAAGTTATTATTGCAATCAGGAACAATATAAAATACTGGTAAATAAATTTCTATTATATATATATATATATATAATATATATAAAACTAATAAAAATACAAACAAAAACATGCAGCAAAATTATTAAAATTGTAACTGGAATTGAGATGAAAACCAAAAATATAAAAACAAAAATGAGTTCAAATGCTATTAAAAACTATAGTTTTATACCATTAATGCTAAAATAAGACTGAGTTAGTATAAACAACATTTTTAATAAACTAGAGCTGTCAAACGATCGCATACAAAATTAAAGTAAGTATATATATATATATGCGCAAACTCTTTATTTACAAGTATATGTATTTTATGATTTGTTATATACGAATAAAAATATTTAGTTCATAAATAACATATTTCTCTTAAATATATACATTAATTTGTGTGTATTTATATATACCTAATAATTACACATAGTACACACACATATATTAGGCAAACTCAAACTTTTATTTTGTATGTGATTAATCGCGATTAGTCGTTTGACAGCCCTATTATAAATATATAAGCGTGTTTTGCACACGTTTTTTTGTGTGCTTAATGTTAGTTTTATTATATAAGTCACTTTGGAATATTAGTCACAACACATTAAAAGATGTGGCTTATATTCCAGAACATTTGATAATCATCCTGCTCTCAAGCTGTCAGTTTCAAACAAATCAAATGCAAAGTCATTATTTCCAGGGAACACATGAACTGAAAATAATGTGTAGCTTGAATGCAATGCGAGTCACTTTCAAGAAAAGCATCTGTCAGATGCATGAATAATAAATGATTCCATTGGTATTATTATTATTATGGATGACTGTTGATATTTAGAGTGTTGTTCTCCGCAGCGTGACTGCGTCTAACGGCCTGAGCACCATCTCTCACGAGTATCTGAAGGGCAGCTACGCTCTGGATCTGGAGGCTGTTAAACAGGGAGCGAACAGTCTGCCGCACCTCAACAAGACGCTGGTGGCGTCCTGCAAACGCCTGCACGGGTACAGAATAGGGCTAAATAAACTAAATTACTAAATGAATCCACAGTTTTAACAAACTGAGTGAGTCAGCTCGTTCATAAAAACAGTCACTTGCTTCATTTTCTGAAAGAGTCAGCCATTTGAACGAATCTGTTGAATGAATGACTCACTCATTAATTAGTTTAAACATTATGTAATTAATTGGATAAATTCGACAGCCCTAGTACATACATGAACGTGTTTGTTCATATGCATGTACGTTATTCTCTGTGTGTGTGTGTGTGTAGGGAGGTGGATAAGGTCTTGTGTGGTCTCGAGATCCTGTCGAAGGTCTTTGATCAGCAGAGCGCCTCCATGGTGTCCAGAATGATCCAGCAGGTGTGACATCACTTCCTGTTTGTCTAAGAGTTTGATGTGTGGTTCAGTATGTCTGTGATTCACACTAGCAGCTCTGATTCATTCATTCCGACTGTTTATATTACGGATATTTCATCTTGTGTATGTGTGTGTGTTTCTGGGATTTGTTGATTTCAGTTTTATGTGATTAGTGAGTAACTCTGTGTTTGTGTAATAAATGTGAGTCACTTCAGATAAAAGCGCCTGCTAACTGCGTCATCTCTGTCTGTAGTCCATGTCTCAGGGTGGAGATCAAGAGCTGGAACATCTGGTCACTAAACTGGCCATCCTCAAAGATCTGCTGTCATCCATAGAGAAGAAGGTAAAGTGTTCTGACAAATTGCTTTTGTTCCTTCGTTGTAAGTTGCTAAATGCATGCATGCATGAGTATGAGCTCATTCATTTTTATAAACACATCCTCATCATTAATATACTGCCACAAATGATGAAAGCACACTGTTTCAGGCTCTGAAGGCTCTTCAGGACATGAGCTCATCTACTCCAAACATCTCACCGCTGCTGTCCATCAGACACAAAGCTATTCCTGTGCAGACCTTCGAGGTACAAACACACACACACACACACACACACACAAACATTGTGAGTGATAAACAGTGTGGACAGAACAGTGTTTGTGTGTCTCAGGTGAAACTGGACGTGTATCTGGCCGACCTGACGAAGATCGGGAAGAGTCAGAAATATTCGCTCAGTGTGGACGTGGAGGGAGGAAAACTAGTGGTGATGAAAAAGATGAAGGACGCGCAGGAAGACTGGAACACGTTCACACACGACAAGAGTGAGTCTGATGATGATGTTCAGTGCTCATATTCTTACATTACTAGCAGTGTCGAGTCTGTGCTGTTCAATGAGGCTTTGTTACAAGATAAAATCTTGTTTAACAAACATTGTTGTTTGTAGTTCGGCAGCTGATTAAGTCTCAGCGTGTTCAGAATAAACTTGGAATCGTCTTTGAGAAGGAAAAAGACAAAAGCCAGAGGAAAGATTTCACCTTTGCCAGTGCAAAAGTGAGTCTCGCAGATGAACGGCATTTCTATATTCAGATTTTACTCACTACAGTGTGTGTTTAATCTGTTTGCACACACACACACACACACACACACACCAACCACTGATTAATCACTTGTTTCTCGTCTTGTAGAAAAGGGAAGCATTCTGCCAACTGCTGCAACTCATGAAGAACAAACATTCCAATCAGGACGAGCCCGACATGATCTCCATCTTCATTGGAACATGGAACATGGGTGAGACACACACACACACACACACACACACACTCATACACACTAACTCTCCTCCTTACACACACTCTTATACTCACTCACACTCACACACACTCACATTCACACACATTCACCTACACACACACACACACACTCCTCATTTTACTGACACTTACTCACACACACACACTCTCACACTCACACACCTACACACACATACATACCACCCACACACTCACTCTTACTTTCTACACACTTACACACCCACACACTCACTCCACGCACACACACTCACTCCATTTACTGACATCTCACACACACACACTCTTTCACTCTCACACTCATACACACTCACTTACATACTCTCATACTCACACACTCACCCACACTCACTCACTCTCACTCCCACTCATACACACACTCACTTACACTAACACTCAATCACTCATTTTCTCACACACACTCACACTTATACACAGTCACTTACACACATAGACACACTCTTACTCTCATACACACACTCACTTACACTCACACTCAATCACTCACATTCTCATAATCACTCACACTCATGCACACACTCACTCACTTATACTCTCACACTCACACGGTCTCTCACTTACGCTTTCATACTCTCACACTCTCACACTCACACACACAAACACAGTCACTTACACTCTCATACTCACAATCACACACTCACTCACTCTTACACACTCTCACACTCACTCACACATTCTCATACACACACACACACTCATACACTATCACACTTACTCACTCTTACTCTCATACATTCACTCTTACACACACACACACACACACACACACACATTGTGTTTACATGTTTTATGGAGACATTCCATAGGCGTAATGGTTTTTATACTGTACAAACCATATTTTCTATCGCCCTACACCTAAACCTAGCCCTCACAGGAGACTGTGCACACTTTTACTTTCTCAAAAAAACTCATTCTGCATGATTTATAAGCCTGTTTCCTCATGGGGACCTCACAAATGTCCCCACAAGGTCAACATTTACTGGTATTACTATCCTTGTGGGGACATTTGGTCCCCATAACGTGATAAATACCAGGTGCACACTCACTTATACTCATACACACTCACTCACTCTCACTTACACACACTCTCTCTCACACACTCACTCTCACTTACGCTTTCATACTCTCACACTCATACACACGCAGTCACTTACACTCTCATACTCACAATCACACACGCACTTACTCTTACACACTCTCTCACACACACACGCACAGACACACGCTCACACATTCTCACACACACACTGACACACACTCATACACTATCACACTTACTCACTTTTACTCTCATACTCACATTCACTCTCACACTCACACTCAGTTATACGCATACACACTCACTCTCTCTCACACACACACACACACACACACACGCACACACACACACACTCACTCACTCACTCACTTACACTCTCACACACTCAAACTGACTCACTGTCAAGTACACACACTTTCATACTCACACACATAAACACACACTCACTCACTCACTCATTCACTCACTCCACCTCTCCTCAGGTGGTGTTCCTGCTCCAAAGTCAATGGGATCGTGGATTTTATCTCGGGGTTTGGGAAAGACTCTGGATGAGATGGCGGTGACGATTCCTCATGACATCTATGTGTTCGGGGCGCAGGAGAACTCGGTGTGTGATAAGGAGTGGGTGGAGACGCTCCGCTGCGCCCTCAAAGACTACACCGAGATTGACTACAAACCCGTGAGACACTGCAGCTCTTCCCCTCATATATTTTTACATTTCACTTTCACTTCTGCTTATTCTGTTCTGTGACATTCCTATTATTAGTTTTAGGTTTAGGTCATTGTGTTATTGCTAATTATAAACCGTTTTTATTATACTGTTATAGTTTTTATTACTATTTTGAAATGACTGAAAATATAAAACTAAAAGCTTCATTTTAGTTCAGTTTTTTTGATATTGTATGTACTTTTGGCATTTTTATTAGTTTTAGGTTTTTGTTACTGTAGTATTATTTATATACTGTTGTATTAGTGTATAATTACAGTATACAATATTATAGTTTTTGTAAATAATGGAATCATTTTAATAGTTTTAGTTAACATTCATGATGATGATGATGCTCCTATGGTTTAATAACACAACTGTGTTATAATCAGTTAGCTCAGACTAGACTATCAAAAGCAAGTGTGAAAACACTGTAAATGAAGCTCTCAGAGCAGAAACTCATAAATGAATCTTCCAGATGAAATCCAGCACATAAAAAGCAGCCACGTGTGTGTTTGTGTGTTTAATGATCCTGTGACTGTTATGACTGTGACTTTATTAGAGTTTAATGTGTTTTTCTGTCGTGTCGCTCGCCTGTGTTTCTCATCTGGCGGCCAAACTTTCCGCAGTAACTGAACGAGTGAAACACACGAGTGTTTGATCTGTGTGTGTTTGTGGTCGTAGATCGCGGTGCAGACGCTGTGGAACATTAAGATCGTGGTGTTAGTGAAGGCCGAACACGAGAACCGCATCAGTCACGTGGGAATGTCCAGCGTCAAAACGGGAATCGCCAACACACTCGGTCAGAACACACACACATTTATGTTTAGTTTTTTTAGATTATAGTGTATTATTTAAATAAAGTATTATTATTATTATTTTGGCCAAATTTTAGAGCCCTACAAACATAGTTAAAGTACAAAAAATTTTTATTGCATTTTCAATGGTTATTTTTTTAGAAAATTTACCACCAGTTTGATTATTTTCCAAAATCATGCAGTGCTAAATTGTATTATTTATTTGTTACTGTCTGTTTCCTAGGAAACAAAGGAGCAGTGGGCGTGTCCTTCATGTTTAACGGGACGTCGTTTGGATTCGTTAACTGTCACCTGACGTCCGGCAATGAGAAAATCCACAGGTGTGACTCGAGTAATAAATTGGTTTGGCAGCAGCGCTGCAGTGAATGTGTGACGTACTCATGACCTTTGACCCCCGGCAGACGGAACCAGAACTACCTGGACATCCTGCGTCAGCTGTCGCTGGGCGATAAACAGCTGAACTCCTTCGACATCTCGCTGAGATTCACGCACCTCTTCTGGTTCGGCGATCTCAACTACCGTCTGGACATGGACATACAGGTGAACTAGTCTATTATTCTGGTAGATAATAGTACGGCTGTGTACTGTGCAGTGTGCGGTACTGTAGTCTAGTATAATCAGTCTTGACCGGTGTGACCCACACATCTGTGAGTCTGAACACTCTCTCTCTCCCTGTATCTCACAGGAAATCCTCAACTACATCAACAGGAAGGAGTTTGAGCCATTGTTGAAGGTGGACCAGCTAAATCTGGAGAGAGAGAAGAACAAGGTCTTCCTTCGCTTCGGTACGCCTCGCCTGTATATGCATTAAAAAATTATCAAAATACTTTATCACAAATATTTCAAAATGTCTTTTGCAATGAAACACTTGCACTTTTACCATCTTGTACAAAGATTTACAGTGTTTATTGTGTTTGTTGACAAGCACATTTCTAAGCCCGTTTCCACCACTGAATAAAAAAATAAAAAAAAGGTAATTGTGAATTTTTATCTCACAATTCTGACTTTTTTTTCTTGCAGTTGTGAGATATTAACTTGTGAGAGAGAAATTTTGAGAGAATTTTTTTTTTTTTTATATCTCACAATTGTGACTTAACTCACAGTTGTGTGTTATACGTCAGAATTGCAAATGATAAACTTAAATATCTTGCAATTCTAACTCTGTAACTCCTAATTGCAAGTTCATATCTCATAATTCTGAGAACTGTCACAGAACTGTGAGTTTGTATCATGAGAAAAAAAAGTCAGAATTGCAAAATATAAATTTGCAATTGCAAGAAAAAAGTCAGAATTGTGAGTTTGTATCATACAGTTCTGAGAAAGAAGTCGGACTTTTTATATAAACTCGCAATTGTGAGTTATAAAAACCAATTTTGAGGGGAAAAAAGACTGTTCTCAGAATTGCAAATTTATTTCTCACAATTCTGACTTAATAACTCACAATTGCATGTTATAAAGTCAGAATTGCAAGTGATAAACTCACTATTCTGAGAAAAAAGGTCACAAATGTGCAATATAAACTTGTAATTCTGAGGAAAAAGCCAGAATTGTGAGTTTATATCTTGCAATTTTGAAAAAAAAAAAGTCAGAATTCTGAGATATAAATTTGCAATTGTGAGTTATAAAAAACAATTTTGAGGAGGAAAAAAGACTGTTCTCAGAACTACATGTTTATTTCTCACAGTTCTGACTTAATATCTCACAACTGCATGTAATAAAGTCAGAATTGCATGTGATAAGTTCGCTATTCTGAGAAAGAAGTCAGAATTGTGATATAAACTTGCAAATGTGAGTTATAAAAAACAATTTTGAGGGGGAAGAAGTCTGTTCTCAGAATTGCATGTTTATTTCTCACAGTTCTGACTTAATATCTCACAGTTGCATGTTATAAAGTCAGTATTGCATGTGATAAACACTATTCTGAGAAAAAAAGTCAGAATTGTGAGTTTATGTCTTGCGATTCTGACTTTATAACTCCCAATTGCAAGTTTGTATCATAATACTGAGGGGAAAAAAAGTCAGAATTGAGAGATATAAACTTGCAATTGCAAGAAAAAAGTCTTGTAAAAAGAATTGTAAGATAAAATGTTGCAATTACCTTTCTTTTATTCAGTGGCAGAAAACGGGCTTCCATACATTTCCACTTTGTTTTTAAATGCAGTTTTTCTCCAGGTTATTTAAGTGTGCATTTGAGATCTGAGTGTCTTGGCTCAACAGCATTTCCTTTCCCTACCGTATCATTTCCTGTGTGTGTGTGTGTGTGTGTGTGTGTCCAGCGGAGGAGGAGATCACCTATCCGCCCACATACCGTTATGAGCGCGGCTCACGAGACACGTACGTCTGGCAGAAGCAGAAGGCGACTGGGGTACGTCAGAATCTGCCCACATTACTTACTGAATCACAACTGTCTTAAAGTGATAGTTCACTCAAAAATGACAATGTGCTGTTATTTTACTCGTCCTCAGACCATGTATGATGTGGAAAACATTTTTCTTAAGTAGATCAGTAAAGATGATTTGTAGCTGAAAGCATGCTCCTTAGTGATTCAGTCAAGAAGCATATCAGGCAACACAAAATTAATATCCGTGACTCCTGATGATATACACTGAGGTCTTATGAAGCGAAACGATCAGTCTGTGCAAGATACTAAACATTATTTACAACATTATTATCAGAGAGTAAGACAAACAGCTCAGTTTGCAAATGAATCATTCTCCTGAGTGAACTATTTGAATGCTTTATGCTTTAAACACGTCAAATATCCACTTCTCACATCATTATTGGGTGCTTTAATAATAGAGTTCAGGGTTCGTACAAGGTGCCTAAAGTGCTTGAATTTGACTTTTTGGAATTTATGGCCTGAAAAAACCCTTGAAAATATTAATATTCCTGAAGAGGTAATCGAAAAGAGCCTGAATTATTAAAAGACAGTGTAGCTATGACAGAAGTGTTTAATTTTGTCAGTAAGCACATATCTTTTCACGCAAAATCACACAATTCAAAGAACATCATAACTTTTTTGCTTATTTCAGTTAATGTCAGAAAACAATCAAGCTAAGTGTCGTGTAAACATTGCTGAAGATGCGAAAAAAGGAGGAACAGACAAACCGAATCAATTGAGTGAGTCATTTATGCTGGAACCACTCCGATTGATTCAAACTCATGACTTTGTTTATTCATTTATTCATTTTTTTTGTATTATATTGTATTTATTGTGTTTATGTTTGTAGAGAGTGTGCAGAGTGTAAACATACTGTTATGCAAGAAAAATTTCGGAGAGTTATATCTATCTAATCAATTGATTCACTAGCAAAAGCCAGATCAAATTAAGAGCCATTCATTTTCAAATTTCAACATCACTTGTAATGATTTTTAAAAGCACATGGTGATTGGTGAAACTGAGCTTTTCCAAATCAGTTAAACCACTGCGTCACAAAATGATTCACTATTTTGAAGTGCTCCAATCACATCGTGTATCGCAAATCATTTGATTTAGATCAGAATGGGTTCATGAATCATTTAGCAGATTGAATGGTTCAAATCAAATGACTCGTGATGCACGATTTGAAGTCCCGATTTAAATCAAATTCAAGATCGGAGAGTGAATCGCGAATCATTTGATTCATGGTCAGGATTTCAAAATGATTTCACAAATCTTTTTATTTATTTATTTATTTATTTATTTTCTACTTAAACAGTAGAAAACATCAAACCATTAATGCAGGACAGTTATAAGAACAAAAAAAGAACAAAAAAAAAACCACACAAATACAAATCCCCTAAGAAAATTAACGGTGGTTTTACTGTGTAGTAATACTTTGCATGTACTTCACTACATTTTAAAAATTTTTTATTAGTATATTTTTATTTTTTTATTTCTCTTTTTTTAGAATTTGAAATTGTTTGATAAGTGAGATCTCTTTTGAAAATCAAAAAAGTAGTGCTTGAAAGTCCTTGAATTTTATTTTACAGTATCTGTACGCATTATGCAAACGAATCATTGAATCAAATTGTCCAAAAGAATCAGTTTGTAAAAATCAGAAGAGTCTCTGTATTACAGGTAATAATGTGGTAAACAATGATGAGTTTCTTGCACAGATTGATCGTTTCACTTCATAAGACCTTAATAAATCATCACGAGCCATGGGGATTCATTTTGTGCCTGATATGCTGTTTTTGACTCTCAAAGTGCCGGCACCCATTGACTTGCATTGTATGAGTCAGTGAGGAGCACGCTTTCAGCTACAGATCTTCATTACTATTCTACTGAAGAAAAAAGTCACATACATACTATTTTTGTGGGTGAACTATCATTTTAAAGAAGCTCGTCTTCATGTGCGTGAAGGAAGAATCCTGTGTGAACATGTTTACGGTCCTGAGGCGGCTACTTCCTGTCCTCTGACCTTTGGCAAAGGAAGTGAAGCGCTCTTATGGCATTGTTTAAATTCCTCTCGTCTCTCAGATGCGGACCAACGTTCCTTCGTGGTGCGACAGAATCCTCTGGAAATCGTATCCGGAGACGCACATCGTGTGCAACTCTTACGGTACGCGGTCGCCACGGTGACCAGACACATTACCGCGGTAACAGATGACTGTTTGTTACTGCCGTTACTCTCAAACAGGCTGAAATATGTCTGATATTCAGAGTGATTTATACTAGCAGTCACAAGTCTCTTCAGCTCACTGAAAAATACAGTAAAAAATCTGAAATATTATTATAATTTCAAACAGCTGTTTTCTATGTGAATATCTGTTAAACTGTAATTTATTTCTGTGATTTGCAGCTGTATTTTCAGCATCATTACTCCAGTCTTCAGTGTCACATGATCCTACAGAAATCATTCTAATATGCTGATTTGCTGCTCAACAAACATTTATGATGATTAATTTTTATTATTATAAATGTGTATGCAGTTATACGTCTTGTTATTGGGTCATTAAGTTTTAATGAATTGATTTAATATTTTTGTAGGTATTTTTACCTAATCAAAATAAATCAAATAAAAATAAAAATACAGTCAAAAATAAATAAAATAAAAATAATAATACAGTCAAAAATCTGAAATATTATTACAATTTCAAACAGCTGTTTTCTGTGTGCCCAAAATAATTAAATTAAAAATAAAAAGCAGCAAAAAATAAATAAAATAAAAATACAGTAAAAAATCATAAATAAAATAAAAATCAGAAAAAAAAAATTAAAATAAAAATAGTCAAAAATCTGAAATATTATTACAATTTTAAACAGCTGTTTTCTATGTGCCCAAAATAAATCAAATAAAAATAAATAAAATAAAAATAAAAATCAGACAAAAAAATAAAAATAAAAATACAGTAAAAAAACTGAAATACTATTACAATTTCAAACAGCTGTTTTCTATGTGAATATCTGTTAAACTGTAATTTATTTCTGTGATCAAATCTGCAGTTTGACTGAAATTATGCACAACATGATTTTTAAACATTTTCAAAACTGGAGTAATCTGCTTTTGCAAATAAACTCTGCTTATATATAAAAAAATATTACAGAGCAAATGCATAAATATTGAGATACATATTAAATATTATCAGTAGACCTCAAAGAATTAAAATCAGCATCACTTTGGATTAAAGCGTCTGCTAAATGACTAAGTAAGTGATTCAATAATTCAGTTTTACTCTCAAAGTAAATGACAAGTATCCGCCTGTATGAGTTTGTGACTGTATGTGATGAATGTTGTGTCGGTTATTGAGGCTGATTTGTTTATCCACCGCTCATGAATATGCAAACGCTGGTTAATCACTGTTTGTGTGTGTGTGTGTATCAGGCTGTACGGATGATATCGTGACCAGTGATCACTCGCCGGTGTTCGGCACGTTCGAGGTGGGCGTCACGTCTCAGTTCGTCTCTAAGAAAGGTACGGCGCGCGTGTTCGCGGCTCAGGTTGTGTTTGTGTTATTGGACGCTCACGCTGAGCCGCCGTTCCTCCGCAGGTTTGCCCAAATCGTCAGAACAGGCCTACATCGAGTTCGAGAACATCGAAGCCATCGTCAAGACGGCCAGCAGAACCAAATTCTTCATCGAGTTTTACTCCACCTGTCTGGAGGGTAAGAAACCGAATCATCCAGTTCCTCCAACGAGGAAGTTTTTCTGTAAGATAAAAACATGATTATCATCAGTGGAAATCTGATCTGATCAGTGTCTGATCTCCACATGCTTCTGCTAAACTAAATCAACAGCATTCAGACGAACTCAGCTTCCTGGTTTCTGACCGAAACTGAATATTCAGTAGGAAATTGTAGGACTCAGACTCGTGTTGTTTTGTAAACTAAAACTATTACTAATCATTTTCGGTAACTGAAAGATTTCAAAGAAACGTCAGATGAAAATCTTCCACGAAAATTAGAAATGAAGTGAAATACAGAGGTCAAAAGTTTACATACACCCTGCAGAATCTGCAAAATGTTCATTATTTTACCAAAATAAGATTCTGGAAGGAGTATGTAAACTTCTGGCCTCAACTGTATTTCTATATTATAATAAAGTAAATAAATCCAAAAAAAATAAATAAATAAAAAATAAAAAATATATATATATATATATATATATATTTTTTTTTTTTTGCATTTATTTACTATGACTAAAATGCATAACAAAATTACTAAAATGAAAAACTTAAATGTAAATTTAAATTAAAATAAAATCTTATAAAAATGAAAAAACAGAAAATAATAATAAAACAATAATAATGCCTTTCTGCCTTGTATATTAGTAAATAATTAGTATAAATTAATAAATTAGTAATAAATTGTATAAATTAGTATATTTCAGTTTTAGTACATTTAGAAATGTTTCATTTAAATTTGTTTGATTTATTTATTTATTTTTTATTTATTTAGTTTTTTTTCTGTGCTTTTTTATTTAGCTTAAATTGTTTGGTTTACAACTTTAAGTTAATAATAATAAATAAGAAGAAACAAAAACTAATAATGAAAAACAGTGAAAAATGCATGCAACAAAATGACCAAAACGTAAACTAAAATGAAAAACCTTCTAAATTTAAAATTAGAAATACTGCTTAAAATGTTTAATTTCTAAAATTACTAAAAGTGAAAAAAAAATATATTTTTTAAATAAATAAATATAAATTAATTAATTATTTAAGCAGTTATAAGTCTTGTTATTGACCCATTAAGTTTTTAAAAATTGATTCAAAACTGATTCACCAACATGT